>ML291950.1:389-33357 GCA_005239495.1 Nicotiana undulata
ATTTTTACGTGGAAAACACCTGGCTCAAAAGGTGAAAAAATCACGACCTACTCCTCAGTAGGATTTTCTCAAACACTTCACTAAAACCACTTAGCCAAACGAACTTACAAAATAAACTCTTTTGTAATCCTAGGACTAACTCTAATCCTCTTTGTATCAACTAGCCTCTAGCTAATTTCTACAGATTTCAAGCTAACTCTAACTTGAACAATTTGTACCTATTACAATTTGCTTCTAAGAAAGCTGATAAGATACAATATTGAAACTCCTACTACAATCAACTAGACTCGATACACAAACAATGGAACAGTTTCTTCTAGTTGAACTGTAGCCTTTGTATCGCACAACAATTCTGTTTGCAAAATATCTCTGGAACTTTTGCTTCAGATCTTGATTCACTTTAGTACTTGTGCGTCCCTTCTTTCACTAGTAATACATTGATTATTTATAGAGTCCGTTTGTTGAGTTCATGATGCAATTCTGATCCAACTCTTCCTTGGTAAACGAGTTTGATTGTAACTCAACTTCCTTCCTCTATTCCTGTCCTAGCTTAAATCAACTTCTGTCATCTCTATCAATTTGCAACCTTTTCGTATTAGGAGACATTTTCTTAGTTCTTTGATACTCAGCAATCATTGATATCTCCTAGACTTGTACGACTCTTGTACCAACTGCTTCATTCAGATGTGTATGCTATGGTGGACCTGGTTCAACTTGTCACCTTTTGTAAATCTTCAAAACCCATTCAGTGACATGGGTCAACAATTAGGAAAGCGATAAATACAACATTTATAATTGAAAGACAGTTAAGAAGGAAAACAAAGAAACAAGTCAGTTTCGTATTGAGGAAATAAATACTTAAAAATAAACAGTTAAGTTCACATAAAGGGAAAGGGAAAGGGTGTGTAGGTATTGACAAAGAAAAACATGTTTAGACTAATTCACAAAGCAATTTGTTATGGTAAAAGCCTAAAAATCCCCAACAGAGTCGCCATGCTGTCGCGCCCTATTTTTTCCATTCTCGCAGCGGAATTCAGGGTTTTGACATTCATTTGGGACAACTCGTTTCCTTTTGGGAAAAAGGTATAGAAGTTGAAGAGTCGCCACCTAACGGATTAAGGTGCGTTAGGGCACCTATTACAAGTAACTAATAAAACTGGTTTGTGTTACCAGAGATTGGGTAAGGAATTGAAATTACCTTGAGGGGAAGGTGTTAGGCACCCCTCAAGGTCCACAACTGTGGGTCCCGACCAAACTCATGTTTGTGAATTAGTCATTTAACAGAGAAGTAGTCTAAGCACACATATGTATATAAGATAAAGGAAATTTAATAGGTAATCAGTCTAAGCACACACACACACACACACACACACATATATATATATATATATATATATATATATATATATANCCTATCCTTATATATATATATATATATATATATATAAGGATAGGGAAGTTTTAAGTTTATTAGCCTATAGGATCACATCTGTACAATGCCCGGTAATCCTTCCTCAACTAGAGGGGTTACACGTGGCATTAGCGCATAGGTCATCATATCCTTTTACTACCCAATTACCCTCCCCTTAGCGGTTATATAAGAGATTTTAATTAAACGAACTGTAAGCGTGCATTACCCATCCCTTCCTTGTGCTCCCGGAGGTGTTTATGACCTCTGATTTTAGGCAGTTCTGGACTCTCCTAAGGTGTTTAAAAAAGAGAAAATCTAAGCGACAACAAAAGAATAAACATGACTGTCAAGTAAGAAAACAATTAAAGGGCTCATGTTTACCTCCACAAATAAACAGATAATTAGCACGTCTCAAGTAGAAAGATTTCAGATGTTTCAGAAAGGTCCCAGAATAGGATATCTAGGTGAGCATGAAAAACAGAGAATATGCGGCATTGTGTTAAGACGAAGCGATAGAGACCTAATCTGTTTGCCTACTAATTTTTAGAACTTGTCGAATCTGAGCAGTTTACAAATAAGCAAAACAGAGTTTTACAATTTTTATAAGGTTTTAATTACCTAAGGCTTGCCTAGGTGTGGTTCAGATATATCCTATAAACATGATGTCTAATAATGAAATCAACAAAACAATTCGGATTTGTTAAGTCCTATGGGCATGCTGGTCTAGGTGCTGCATATTACATTACATGACTGGTTTATACACACTTGTTTCTATAATATCTAGATGTTAGGGTTGTTTTCAAACATTATTTATGGACGAGATAGTTATTGAATCAAGCGATGTAGACATAGCTTAAGGTGAATACAAATATTGTCATAAGGCAGAATTTCTAAGGCACATAAAGAATGGACTTTTATTAGGCAAAATTTGTAGTAAAAACTTAGTGACAGAATTTCTAAGGTGGTCATGATCATGCAGAAGCATAATTTCATAGCAAATGAGGTAGTGAGCTTAGAACATGTTGTCTAGTATGCCAAGTGATCTAAAAGCATGGTAACCATGATATAAACCTAAAGCGCGATTTCTAATGCATGATCTAAAATTATGATTTCTAATGCAAGTAAACACAATATAGTCCTAAAGCATGATTTCTAACGCAAATAAACACAATATAAACCTAAAGCATGATTTCTACCTGGTTTCCCCACAAAAATCATATACGAAACCCTCCCCTTTTTACTAATTTCCCTAATATCTGTTTACAAGGATATTATTACAGACCATAAATAAATGAATTATATAATAAATAAAAACTACACTATAGGGAGACTTGCATAGGCCCAAAGCGAACCTGGAAATACCAGGCCTTCCAAAAGTCCAGGATGCCAAAGTCTCATAGCCAATAGGATGTCCTGGTGTGTCAAAGTTCCCTAAGGAACTCAGGGATCCTGGGCAATGCTCACACCAAGATCCTTTCTTAAATAGAGAGGTAATTATGTGCAGTGTGGAAGGGCCAGCCCCAGTGTGCCGGAGTTCAAAGGAATCTCATGGATTCCTAGGCAGTACACACACTGGAGGGCCAGAACTTAAGTAATCTAAGAGTAAAGTGAGAGTGCTTGACATAGTTGGAAGAACTTAGTAAAAACAATATAGAGGTAGAAAATTTCAGGAGTGAAAAGGTTTTCAGGTATATAGACAATTTTGGAAAAACATACTAGGAGTGAGAACTTTTGCAAACATTTTTTAGAAAAGGAGTTCAAAAACAACAACACAGTCACAACACTTAAAGTGCCCAGATTCAACTCATTTTTTGTTAGCTAACTCTAAGTTAGGCCAATCAACTTTGAAAATAGGGATTAGGGTTGGGAACACAATAACAGAAATACAAAACAAGAGCAAGAAGGAGAGCATATTGATCAACAAATGCATAGGACAATCAGCAACCAAGTTCAGGGTATTAGGACACAAACTAGTGGTTCAAAGTCTTAACAGGGAAGTCATACTTGAAGCTAAATGGTAATAGACAGTAAAGCATAGGGACAAGATGCAGGACTAGTCATGCCGAGGATAAGGGAGTCTACTACACATAATTAATCATACCAATTGGGGTCTGAGGGGTTAAAGTGAACATGCTGGTTGAAGGAAGTAAATGAGAAGTACTTGAACTTAAGTAACCATGCTGGTTAAAGTAACAAACAAGAAGAGTGGAATCTAGACATGCTGATCAAGAAGTAAACAAAGTTAATTAGGTAGCAGTCATGCTAGTTACAGAAGAGACCACAGGAATTCAATCGCACAAAGCAGCCATGCTAGTTGGGGTTACAGGTCAGGGAAGGCACAAAATAGACAAGTTGTTTTAATACCATATTGAGTGCTCGAGCAGAATAGACATGCTGATTAAAACACTGAACAAGAGAGGGTGAAACTTAAGCATATAGTAGCAAATAGGAAAGAATAATTAAGTACATAAGCAATTAGACTAATGCAAAATGAGACACAGATTAACAGACAAGAGCACAAAGATTTAAACTTTATACTTAGAAAGAATGGTATTAAGACAGAAACATACCAGTTGAGAGAGAAAAACATAAGGTAAAGCAAATAGAACTCCACAGTCTAGCCTTGGCTTTTGGCCAGCTAGACAAGCAAAGAGCACAAGTAACAGTAAGAGAGAAGGGAGAGAGTTGTGTGTGTGTGTGTGTGTGTTTTTGAACTACTGTTCGTGTGTTTGAAAGGTAAAACAAGAGTGTATATATAGCACTTTAGGAGTAGAACAAATAAGGTAAAAGAATCATAAATTAGTCAATTAAGGACAATCACATGATCACATAATCAATTAACATAAAAGGGGGTTCGGAATAGACCCCTTAATTAGGGGTAATTGATTAACGGCAACAACAAATGGGGTTCAATTAAGGCAAAGAATCCAAATCACACCAAATAAGGGATCAACAAAGATCCCAAAATCATACGGATAACTAATTAAGGCAGGTGTGATCAATTACAGTCATAAATAAGGAAATAAATAAAATCTATGCACATATTTTAACAGAGTAAATAATAGGAAGTAATCAGTAAAACCTTCAAAAGAATACTGATTTCTGGGAAAGAATTACTCAAATTTCATAAATAGAAATTAAGCTAAGTAAGACCTTGCAGAAATATAGAACTTAGCAGGAAAAGCAGGTTCGAACCCTAAGAATTCAATTAGGGCAAAATTCCCCAAAATTATGTTGAGTTTTAACAAGGAAAAACATTTAGGTCCAAAAAATGGAGTAAATTAATGTGGCTAGTATCGCAGAAATAACAAAAGTGTCGAAACAAAAGTTGAGGAAACCAGTATATCACAGAATCAACTAGGGTTTGAACACTCATGTGAAAATCAGTCAAGGAGATGAAGAAACAATTAACTAAACATTGAGAACTTATAAAAATCGTTGAAGAAAAATTTGGAGTGAACCCTAGTTTTAGAAAGAACAACTAAAATCAAAATAATCAATTAAAACAAAGGGAGTTTTGAAGGAAAACACTTAGTAACCTTCGAATCATCTCAGATCTATAAAGATCTGAGAAAAATCGACAATATCGACCTAGGGTTTTCAGAAAAATAGTAGAGATGAGAGAATAGGTCAAGAACTCATAGATTCGTAACAAAAACAAGGAGAGATCATTACTTACAAACGAAAAATGGCCTGAGACAGGCCGGTGAACAAAGATTCAAACCAAAACCAGTTGGAATTCCTTGAGATCTTCTCAATGACTCATAAAATTGAAGAGCCATGAAGTGTGGGAGACTAGTGATGGTCGGAGAAGACATATGAGCACCATAGGAGGGGGTTTACACCGGTGACGGCGTTTAGGGTTAGGGTTAGGTTGGGAGAGAGTTGAGAGACCAGGGGAGATGATGACGGCGGGGAGGGAAAGAATGAGAAGGGTTATGGGGTTAAGTTAGGATTAATTATGGTATGTTTAATTGTGGACCGTTTATCAAAATGATCAACGACCACGATTAAATGGGGCCATTGGGTCGGGGTTTGCATATTGGTCCTAAAGGGGATTTGGACTAGTTTTAAAAGGGGTTTTGGGCTGGTTTTAAAGAGGTCGGGTTTGAAATAAAAAGGGGCTACTTGTTAAATACCCAAATAATTGATAAAAATAATTTATAAAATAATTAACAAATTATAAAAAATAATTTTCATGCACTGAAATGTTTTAAAATAGTTAATCAATATTTAAAAAATACAATGAGCTATTTTCTGGTAAAATAATATAATAATATATGCATGGGCTATAATTGCAAGGTTATTGCAATTGTAACCCAAAAAATATAAATGTAGCTATTTGTGAAAATAATTTGAGCTTAATATGGCTATATATAGCAAAATTAAATCACGAAATGTTATAAAGTCATTTGTGATGCAATTTTGTAATTATTTATATAAATAAAATACTGGGATAAATTAATAAAAATTGTAAAAATTATGAAAAAATATCAATTGATGCTAATGCATAGTTTTAAAGGTATATATGCATTTGAAAAAAATATTATAGGGAAAAATTGGGTATCAACATGCGGGGGCGAAATTGTACATCTGCACCGCCCAGGGTATTGTGCCTTCTATGCGTACCCCTTTGTTATCGGGTATATGCTTCCTCTCCCTCCATTAGTTGTGGGTTTTTGCCATTTTTACGAGGAATGCCCGGCTCAAATTACCTAATATATTTACAAGCTTTTCTTGATGTTGACCAAATATGCTGAATTGGCCGGCTGCCCTGTCTCGCTCTGTTATACGATGCACCTCTTCGTTCCCCACTTCCAGAGGGGGACTATGTTGCACCTACGCCACAAGGGCATGAAGAGTTTGGTGATTGGGATGGATGATAGGACCAACCGCCGCTTCTGAGAGAGTTTCTTTTTCGTGCGTACGGAGCACCTGGTATCCGACCCCGTCGGGTTTCCTGAGACATGGAATTTTGCCCGTAATTGTCTCTATGCTCTCTCCCGTTATGTCAATTGCATGTCCATACTATACGATTTTGTTTGTCGGTCGTTTGACCGCTTGCCTAAAATTTTATTGCATCTGAGAGGTCGCCTCCCCCGCCGGTCGATAATATTCGCGACTGGGTGGCCGCGATTCTGCCGCACACTATGGGGATCTGCGAGTGGGCGCATTTCCACGAGACATTCGGATGTCGCCCTGTAACGGGTGAGTCATTTTTGCCCTAACCTTAACCGTATTCTGATTGCACGTTCTCTTTATGCTCATGCAGGGTTCTATCTTATTTTGACAGGTCGGAGGGGGTCGAGAAAGGCTAGGGCTCTCCTATGTGGTTCGTGCAGGAAACTCCAGCAAGCGGCGGCGCTGGGTCTTCGACCATGACAACTCATTTGGAGATGACACCCTTGCTGGTGGCCCCGATCTTGTCGGTTGGTACGCCCGACGAATCTTCCCTTGCCGGTAGTGAAGAGGTTCCTTCCAAAAGACGAAGGGTAATTCCAGAGGATCCTGTTGCCACCGGGGTGCCGTCATTGGGTGAACCTATTTCGACGGCTTCTGAAGCAGAAATCGCAGTTGGCCAAGTAGTAGTGGAGAGGCTCTCTAGGGCCGTCCACGAAGTTAGCGCTCCTGAGACGGGGAGTCAGGGGGCAGTTGTGGCCATCGACAATAGGACTTCATCATCTCAACGGGATCGTGCCCCTCCTTAGGCTGAATAGAGAGGGAAGAGTGTGGTTGAAGATTATGAGACTGAGTCCGAGCTTGATCCCGACGATGTGAGGTTGTTTGAGCGTGGCTTTACCAGGACCGTGGTGATGGCCGAAGGACCCTCCCCTATTTTGGAGATACCGTACGACCTCAACCTTTTGCAGGACACGGTGGAGCTGGTGCCCCAGTTCAACATCCTTTGCTCGGCTGCCGAGAGTGAGGCCCTTCAGCCGATCAGTGATTCACAACTGTCACGCGGTATTGCCGCGTTGTTCTGAGGGTAATCCCCTTTTTGCCGCCTTCTCCCTTTCTTTCCCCCTTTTTAACTTGATGTTTTTATGAATTTTCCTTTCTTTTCCTCTTGCAGACTTACATGATGGAAGTTGAGAGTTCCCGCAGAGCTGGATGCGGGTTGAGATCTTCTTAAAGATGGTTGAGAAGTATCGACGGTATCGTGGCAGATGTCGTGAGTTGCGCAAACGACTTAGGGCGGATGTTGGTACCCGGTCCACCAGAGAGGAGGGACGGGGAACTGATACATTCCATCCGCAGGTGCAGCGAGTTGGATGAGTTGTTGCCTGCCAAGAACGAAGAGCTCGAGCTGGGCAAAGGGGTTGCCGCAGAATGTAGGGATCTTTAAGCCAAAGTGCAGTTGTTGCAGGCTGAACTCGACCAGAGTGCTGTCAAAGTGGAGGCTTTAAGTGTCGAATGGGCTCGGAAGCTGGCAGAGTTGGAAGGGAAGGTGGTCGTATTGGAAAAGGCCGAGCGTGCCCATGAGTCTGTGTTGGCGAGGGTGGCGGCATTGGATGACACCATACGTGTTCTCTGATCTGAGCAGGAATCTGAGAGGGTGACTGCTACCTTGAGGGAGGCCAGGCTTGAGGAACGCATTGGTGAGATCGACCAAGAGGCGCAGAGTTTGGGTGAATCAGGTCATTGCTCTTGAAGCTGAGAAGGCACGCTTGCTGGCTCAAGCAGCGTCTTCTACCCCTCGTCGTTTGCATGAGTTGTGGGTTTATGTAGAGGCCCAACGGGACATATATAAAAGTTTGTGGGAGGCTGGGAGCATTTCTAAAGCGGACTTTGAGGGTACTCGGGCGAAGGCACGCGAGGCCCGTGTTAACTGTGGTTACGACCCTGCATCGCCGGGGGCTGATGGCATGGATGCAGGGATTTCAGAGGATGGCGGCGAAGGTGCAGATGGGGGTGACGCCGAGTGAGGGTGTTGTAGTTTTTGTATTTAGTTTTCTTTGTGCTTTGCTTTCGTTTTTCTTTTCTTTTTTCGGACCAGTCTGTCCCTTTGCAAGTTGTAGTCGTGATTCTCGTATAAAGTGTATGTCCGAATATTTTCATTCGTGTGTCTCTTGGCTTTTATTTGACATGCTTTTTCATGTGCCTACATGGTCTACCAGGGATCCAACACACGTGATTTGAACGCAATTGAATATATGTAGTTTGAGTGAAATTGGGCGTAGATACTTCGTAAAGAATTCAGGCGAGGTCGAATATTATCGATTCGAGCGAAGTCGAATGTAATCGATTCGAGCAAAGTTAAATGTAATCAATTCGAGCGAGGTCGAATGTTAAGTAATTCGAGTGAGGTCGAATGTTAAGTAATTCGAGTGAGGTCGAATGTTAAGCAACTCGAGCGAGGTCGAATGTTAAGCAACTCGAGCGAGGTCGGATGTAAAGGAATTCGAGCGAGGTCGGATGTAAAGGAATTCGAGCGAGGTCGGATGTAAAGTAATTCGAGTGAGGTCGAATGTAAAGTAATTCGAGCGAGGTCGAATGTAAAGTAATTCGAGCGAGGTCGAATGTAAAGTAATTCGAGCGAGGTCGAACGTAAAGTAATTCGAGCGAGGTCGAACGTAAAGTAATTCGAGCGAGGTCGAACGTAAAGTAATTCGAGCGAGGTCGAATGTAAAGTAATTTCGAGCGAGGTCAAATGTAAAGTAATTTCGAGCGAGGTCGAATGTAAAGTAATTCGAGCGAGGTCGAATGTAAAGAAATTCGAGAGAGGTCGAATGTAAAGTAATTCGAGCGAGGTCGAATGTTAAGTAATTCGAGTGAGGTCGAATGTAAAGTAATTCGATTAACCTGGCTTGATTTTCGCTAGCGAGCGGTGGGCGCCTCTTGGTCGATCTAACCCCGATCCGTTACATTTCACTCTTGTTGGAGGATATCGGGTGCCGTTCTGGCAGATTAGCCCCAGTCCGTTGTATTTTACTCTTATTGGAAGATATCAGGCGCAGTTCTGGCAGATCAGCACCAGTCTGTTGTATTTTACTCTTACTGGAGGATATCGGGCGCCGTTTTGGCGGATCAGCCCCAGTCTGTTTCGGATTGTGTCGTGTTCCTGCTTTTGTCATTCTGACGAAAAAGGAAACAAAAATGGTAGGTAGGATTTGATAGAGTCTGTTACCTTAGCCAAGTGTGTCGGATGGGGGGGGGGGGGGCATATTGCGTGGATGCCTGCTCTGTTTCTCACCCGGATACCTCGCCCAAACTCGTTCGTTGGGGTTTTGGGGTCTTGGCTCGGGCTCATCGGACATGCACGCATTAGGAAAACATGTTATGTAATATTTATAAAAAGCAAAAGGTGTGGAGTGCGTGCGACTACGGGGGGTGGGATGCGCTGTGCTCCTCATTTGTAGTGTGCTACGAAGTGGGCTAGTCCCCTGTCCAAAAGTGGAAAAGGCATCCGCATTTGCCAAGTGGGGTTGTTGTCGCACGAAGTGTGCGACGATTGGGGGTTCCACTTCTTTCACCTGTGTGACGAGCCCCTGTTGATGCTACAAGAAGGGTTAAGCTGGTTTCAAGATCTAGAGGGAACTAGGGTTTTAATTGAGAAATCCCCACAGACGGCGCCAAATTGTTTGCACAAAAACTCGATGAAGCTTTTTACAATACCAATTACAAATGGGATAAAGGGTAAATCTCAACTAAACATAATTAACTCTAGATCGGGTTACATGAGTATGAATGCCGGGGAGCGCATGCTCGTCAGTCATCGTTAATAATTACAAGAATGAATTTAGTATGAGTTGCAGATTTACATTCTAGAATATCATCCCTTACCCGTGTATGGGTGGCAAACCCCATCTCATGGAAGTTCTCGACTATTTTCTTTTTCCACTGAGCTTCTAGGAATCTTCCTACTTTCATACCGGTGATTTTTTTTTGTGGAGCTCTCGCCCAGAGTCCTTCTTTTGTGGTTTTTCTCCCCTATTTATACTCACATGTCCTTTCTTTATCCCCTGGTCCTTAACCGAAGGGTTATCCCCCAACTCCCTTTCTGTCAGGGCATAGTTCATGACGATTATCCGGCAGAGCAAACCTGTTGTCAGGTCTTCTTCAAGTACGACCAACAAGCAACAAGCTCGTGCTCGTCGAGGCATGACCATGACTTAGTCGTCCAATTGATAGTTCGTTGGTTGACGGCTTCGTGGACAGATTTTAACCCATACACCCACCATTATCAATCTCTCACGCCTACTCACCCGACATCTTGTTGTCACGTGCTTTCGAATCATCTCAGCCTCGCTGCAGCATATTTAGCTCATTTTGATAAGACAAAAAATACATTTGACCCAAATATTAACGGAGCCGAATTTGAACCGTTTGTGAAAGTTCAATGGGCAATTTGACCCTTTTCCCAAATTTGAAATCAGCTCAGGTGCAAAGACGTATACCGTAGTCAAAACCGTTAAGAGGCATCTCTCCTCGGCTCCTCCAGATCCAACTATGGCGATGAGCAAAGCTGCAAAACTACCCGAAGAAATCATAACTGACATACTTTCCCTCCTACCTGCAAAGTTTATAGGCCAATATAGGTGCGTATCAAAGCAGTGGTGTAACCTTCTCTCAGACCCACAATTCATCAAATCTCACCAAACTATCCATGCCCATAAAGGAGAAGAGAAACTCATCTATGTCTCTTGGTTTCGTGAACTTCAAACTATCACTTTCAAACACAACCCCCAAAATGGAATCGATATCATCTCAAGGACGCTTAATTTGCAGCAGCTTTCAAACAGCTGGGTAAGTGTTGCTGGCTCATGTAATGGCTTGGTCTTGGTGATTAAGAGGGAAGAGGCTAAATATTTGATCAACCCCACTACCTTAGAGTACCATAGAATTCCTAATTGTGATTTGGCTCTTCCTGTGCCAGGTAGCTGTAGCATGTATGGTTTTGGCTACGATATTATTAGTGATGATTATAAGGTGGTAACTCTTTCTTATTATGATTCATTTGATGAAAATGAGCCTGCAATTACGGACACTTTTGTGGATATTTACTCTCTGAAAAAGGGTCTTTGGAAGAGACTTGAGAGTTCTCCTTATGATCATCCGCTTAGTGACCGTGCTTCTGGAGTTTTGGTGAATGGGGTTTTGCATTGGTTGGTCTGTAAAAGTTCTCAGTATTCATTTGTGATTGCTGCTTTTCGTTTAAGTGATGAGAAATTCTTGGAGGTAGCAGGACCTACTGGTCTTGGTAGTAATTACTCGCTGTGTAATCTTGTGGTTCTTAGAGGGTGTCTTTGCATATTCACCAGTATAGGTAAAGACACGGACACAGTTACATTTTGGATGATGAAAGAGTATGGAGTTAAGGAGTCTTGGACCAAATTTACAATTACAGAACCGAATTTGGATAGATTTATGTGTACACTATTGTGTTCAGTGACTGATGATGATGTTCTATTGGATGTTGAAGAAGAGTTGGTTGTATACAATATTAAAGAGAATCAACGTAGGGATCTGATGATTGATGCATCTCCTATTATGTGTGAAGCTCGAACCTTTATGGATAGTCTTGTCTCTCCTTCCTTTGTCGAAGGAAACTGAGGGCTAATGTATTGTTTGATGCGCGAGATGATGCTGTATACAGGTATTACGAGAACAATTTCTGCTGTATTATCCACCTTTATCCTCTTTCTCCATTAGATTATTCAAAAGCGGTTGTATTTCAACAGTACTATCAAGGGTGCACCTTTAGCCAAATAAGTTGCCTTTCTAAGGAGTATTGCCAGTTCTTTTTTTTTTAATTTTTCTCAAGCTGCTATCATGTTACAACTTACAAATATAGTCTATAAACCTATACGATGTAGCCTAAAGTGTATACTACAACATCTCATGGCTTTACATCGGTATTGTTATGCTGCATAATACCTTTCATCAGTTTGCCGTAACAGGATATTAACTCGTATCGACCAATCAAATTTGTTGAATAATTGGTAATCATCTAGATTCTTATATTGATAAATCGAATTCACATAGTTCTAATGCTTGCACAAGAATTAAACTGCTTCCTCTTAGTTCAAGCTGTTTCTTAAAGATTGTTCATCATTCACTGTCTGAGGCCTCCAGAAGTTGCATTGCGCTTCCTCAGGTCTTGGTTCATTGTCATTCTGACGTCGTAGAGAATTGAGAATTCAAAGTGTTGTTAATTATTTGAAGTGAAATGTAATTGTAAATTCAGTATCTTACAACGAAAACAATGTAAAAACTAAGGTCGCTTCTGGATATGGAACTTTGTTGAGTGTAGTATGTCTTAATTTTCCGCAAGGGATGTGATGGATAGAATATTTGGATGTGAGAATTTCTTATCTTAATGTTGCGTGTATATAGTATTTTGTCTTGTTCATTGCTTTTGGCATTCTATTATGCTTCACGTCAGATTATATATTAGGACATTTTGTCTAAAGAAGAGTTGAGTCGTCATAAATTAAATTACTCTTACCTGATAAAAAAAGGAAGAGAATTGAGTCGAGTCATTCGTCTCTTTATCCAGGTCTACGTCCTTTTGAATCTGTGCAATTCATGCTAGAGTGGGTTCAAGACCCATTTTAGTTAAGCATTTAGCAGACTATCTATGTTGAGATAAATGCTGAATTTACAGATAGGTTCCAAAAAGTGTTAAATGAACAAAAAATCCCACAATATTTGAGGATAGATAACACAAAATATATTACAAGTCATGAGCTGAAAGGAAGTACCTTTTTTCTTTCTGATAAGGTAAAATTTGTACCAAGCTGGTAGAAAAGAAAACAGAATTCATGCAAAGACCACCCAGACAAGCTGCTACTCTTTCCTTCCTAACAACTCTAGAAAATCCATGTATTAGTCCATGCTAACTAATAGATTGTGTTTACGCCAGAAAAACAGATTATGCAAACATATATTCTTGACTCTAGAAATATGATATCTATGCCCTTCAAAGCAAGCTTTGTTCCTCTCCATCCATAACCATAAGGCCCATAAGATGCAAAGTGGGATGGTCTTCTATATCTGCTTCAGCCCTCTGGAAACCCTTTGAGACTGCCAATTTATAATAATCCCCTTACATCTCTAGGCATTACCCATAAGATACCACGTCTGTTCAGAAAAAGTTCCCAACACTGTCTAGGGAATTTGCAATGAACGAATAGATGATCAACTGTTTCCTGATCTTCCTCACATAAGTAGCATCTAGAGAAAAACCCCTCCAACAGCATGCTTAACAACTTTTAGCTGAGAATAATTTATCTTCACTAGCTGTCCAAATCAAGGAATCCACCTGACTCTGATTAATCTGGACTGAGTTACTTGCTAGAGTATCTGACAAAAATCCTCTAGTTCCCCGTCATTCAAATTCCTTCTAAAATCTATCTCTCACTAAATTAAAAACTTCAAAGACTGACAGGAACTGCCACTAAAAACATCCAAAACAGAGCTGAAAACTAGCACTTGCTTAAGATACAACCACTATATGAAGTTCTTTTCACTTGTCTTTGGAAAGAGTGCTCTCGTTATCGCTCTAGTAATTGGCAATCTTTTGTAGAATTTAATCAACCCCACAACCTTAGAGTACTGTAGAATTTCTATATTTCATTTTGATCTTCCCATTCCTGGTAGCTGTCTAGGCTATGATTTTGCTAGTGATGATTATAGAGTGGACACTTTTATGGATATCTAAAAGAATGGGTGTATGGAGGAGATCTCAGAGTTTAACTTATGACCATGAAGTCCCTTTCCGCTATTCTGTGCCTTTGGTAAATGTTGCTTTGCGTTGGTTGACTAGAAAAACTCCTAGTCAATCATATATAATTGTTGCTTTTAATTTAATTGATGAGAAATTATTGGATTTGCCATTACCTACTACTCTTGATGAAGGTAATTATGCGTGGATTAAGTTTGTGGGTCTTAGATGTTGTCTTTGTATGTTCGCTTGGACGCAAGAAATCAACATTGATATCTGAATGATGAGAGAGTATCCAGTTAAGGAGTCCTGGACCAGATTTAAGATTACAGGACCTAATATAGGTTATGGTATGAGTTTTTGCCGTCCCTTGTGTTTAACGAGTGATGATGATGTTGTATTGGATGTGGATGGAGACAAGTTGATTCATTGTCTACAATGTGAAAGAGGATCAGTGGAGGTATATGGATAACTACTATGTTTGAAGGAACTAGAACCTTCATGGGAAGTCTTGTCTCTCCTACGTTTGACAAGGACATTGAAGGTTACTTCATTACTTGATGCAAAATTCTGAGATGATGTTGTATTCAGGTATTACCAA
Organism: Nicotiana undulata; assembly: GCA_005239495.1. NCBI lineage: Eukaryota > Viridiplantae > Streptophyta > Magnoliopsida > Solanales > Solanaceae > Nicotiana > Nicotiana undulata. The sequence continues at coordinate 15,069 of ML291950.1, forward strand.
GACATTGTCACGATCTCTCATTCATTTGGTGTATTTTGTTTAATATGTTTAATTTGGTCCCCGTATTTAATTCGATAATAAACCCCATAGAGTATTGTGAATGGTAATTCTTTCCTCATAGAGCCTAAATTGCGTGGACTCTTCATTTGTGGTGTTGCACCCGTGTCGACACGACGCCGACACCAGTATGAGTGTTGGATACGTTCTGGATCTGGTCAATCAACATTGCGTACTATGACCACAAACTACTTAGAAATTAGAGATAAGATTTGGCATTTTGATTTCTCAAGACAAAAGCTACTCTATATGGCAATGAGCAAAGCTGAAATGGCAGTCGCCAGCAAAGTTCATCTGCTAATATAGGTGCGTGTCAACTGGATAAGTGTTGCTCTCTCATGTTATGGCTTGGTCTTGGTGGTGAATAACAAAACTATTAACGTTTCAGGGTGTGTTTGGTATAACAGAAATGATTTCCAAGAAAATACTTTTTTGGAAAACAAGTAGTAATCTTATTCATTTTCCGGTGTTTGATACGCGAATTAAGAAAAATAGCTTCTCAAGAATATTCATAAATAATTTAGATACAATAAACATGAAACCATAAACTTTCAAACCAACAACCTTCCGAACTCACAAATTTCATAAACTTTCGAATCGCTAAACTTTCAAAACTAGCACTATCAAGTGAAAAAATTACCTGAGTCCGGCATAAAAAAGGGTTTATAATCAACTCTTAATCAAGCTTATCATACATCGATTTCTTGTAATGCCACATAATACCAAATTGGTTTTGTTACTGCTGCTTGCACAGGAATTAATCTTCTTCTGGTGCTTCTATTGATTGGAATGTTGTGTTTGTGCAGAGGCCGTAATCTCTATATACTTTAATCCCAAGGGTGTTACTCTTTCATTATGATGTTGCAATTGTTACAATTTCAAAACTGAAGACAAATCACCATGATAGAAGAAGAGTATTCGAGGAAAATTTGCACTAATGATTTGAATCTGGTGAAGTACACAAAAAAAAAGTCCCCTTTTGAGAAAACAAACCCCTCATACTTGAGTTTTGTTTTGTTGACTGTCTATATCTCAGTTGAGTTTCTAGACATTAGATGAATACTAGTAAGTATTTAATGTTTCCAATCATGTTAAAGCAGCAACATTGTCCTTTGTGTTGCAGTATCAAAATTTCTAGTTCTGTTGTATGTTTTATTGCTTATCAGATATATTGTGCTCTGGCTTTAGTTTCGCTGTTCCTTGAGCTGCGTACACATTACCCTCTCCAAACGCCAGATCCCACTTGTGGGATTACACTAGGTATGTTGTTGTTGTTGTATATAACTGCTCAATAAAGCAAAAATGACAAACAATTTCAAATCAATGCGAGTCCATAGAATAGTTGCATAGATTGAGACTTGAATGCAAAACAAATGTTTGGAAAGTTGGCTCGACCCTTAGCTCTCGTTTTTCCATTTTAACATCTTTACTTGACAAAATAAATATTTGTAAACATCTCTGACCGATAATCATCCATACATTTGTTTAGGTAATATAGCTAAAGGGCGTATATTTCACATTGATATGGCTAAAATGGGAGGAAGGATGACGGTCAATATCGAGATGGGATCGGTGTGATTTTGGAGTATATTTGTAAATAAAAAAATATATATATGACACTTAGTTGATTTGGACGCTAATGGGTTAGAGGCGTCAATTACTTCTTCTATCTCAAAACGAATGATACATTTTTCGATATGCCTTTTAAAATTTTAAATTGTTAATTATTGTGACTTGTAATACTTTTTATGTAGTTTCTAACTTTGTAAGTTTTATTTTAAGAAACTTATGTCCCAATTAACAGTCAAATTTAAAAAGGCTAACTCTCAGATTCCAAACTATATCATTTTCTTTGGGACAGGTGAAGTAATTCTCATTTGGCAAAGTGAAGATATTAAATATAAAAAAGAAAAGAATTGAGGGGCCGGTCTAAAATTTAAATTTTGAAAGGGTGCAATCAGAAATCGCGGGTCGAACAATACCCTAGTCAAAGAAAGCCATTTTAGGTGTGTCTACAGTTTCTTCTGCAAGTATGGCAAACAGCAATGCTGCTGCAACAATACCTGAAGAAATCATATATGACATATTTACCCGGCTGCCTGCAAATTCCATAGGTCAATTTAGGTGTGTATCAAAGCAGTGGTGTTCTCTTCTCTCAGACCCTAAATTCATTAAAATTCACCTCACTCTCCATTCCCACAAACATCTAGTAGATGTTGCCGGCCATTTTCTTCACACTATCACCTTTACCCACGACGCCCAAGGTGAAATTGATGTCATATCAAGAAAGCTTGATTTTCAGCAGCTCTCAGACCATTGGCTAAGTGTTGATGGCTTGGTCTTGGCGATTCGTAGGGGAGATGCTAAATATTTGATCACCCCACTACCTTAAAGTACCATAAAATTCCAAATTTTGATTTGGCTCTTCCTGTATCTGATAGCTGTAGCATGTATGGTTTTGGGTACGATGTTGTTAATGATGATTATAAGGTGGTTGTTCTTTCTTACTATGATATAGATGAACCTGATATAGTTGACACTTTTGTGGATATTTACTCTGTGAGAAAGGGTCTTTGGAAGAGACTCGGGAGTTCCCCTTATGATCATTCACTTAAAGACCCTGTGTCTGGGGTTTTGGTAAATGGGGCTTTGCATTGGTTGGTTAGTAAAACTTCCAATAATCCATGTTTACTTGTTGCTTTTGATTTAAGTGATGAGACATTCTTGGAGGTGCCAGTACCTCCTACGGATTACAATTAGAGGGCGTCTTTGTATGTTCACCAATTTAAGTATAGACACAATAACAATCTGTTTGATGGAAGACTATGGGGTTAACGTGTCTTGGACCGTATTTAGGCTTAAGGTACCAAGTTTTCATGATTCTCTTTGTACACCATTGTGTTCAATGACTGATGATGATTTTGTAATGGAGGTTGACGAAAAGTTGGTTGTCTACAATATGAAAGAGGATGATTTGTGGGATCTGGGGGTTGATGTTAGTTCTGATATAAATACAGCTTGAACCTTCATAGAAAGTCTTGTCTGTCCTTCCTTTGGCAATGGAACCGAGGGTTAATATAATGCTTGATGCCGCGAAATGGTTGACTGTACAGGTATTACAAAAACATTCTCACGTTTTCTTATTCATTTTTGTCTTTATAGATATTTTTGAATTTGGTCACCATATTTGATTCAATGAAATGAATGCTTCTGGTCCATATAATTTTGTGAATGGCAATTCTTCTTTCCCGGAGAAAATATACAGTGATTACTTTATCTGAAAATATGGTGTTTCACAAAATAATCCATCGTTTCTCCGGTTTTTTAGATTTGTAACGAGAAGTATAAGAAGAATAATTCAACTTTGAGCATATGTGTCTCGAAACAACAACAACATACCCAATGTGATTTACAAGTGGGGTCTGGGGAGGGTAGGGTGTATGCAACCTTACCCCTACCTTATATGAGGTAGTGAAGTTGTTTCCGGTAGACCCTTGGCTCAAGAAAACCGTGTTCAAAACAAATTTGGAAATGCAAGAGTAAAAAGCATATGATGAAATTACCAAAGAAAATAAAAATATTGACTATTTACTAAAGATAACCAAATTTTAAAAACAACAATAGTAATAAAATTGAATAATAAGATAATAATAGATTAATAATATTACTGATAAGGAGAAAAGGGAGCAAATAAGGTGCTCTAAACTAGGACCAAGCTCTCCCATAGAAAAGAGAGAAATTGCTTGACTACCTATTAACCTTCTATCCTAGTCTTCCACCTCTATGCTCTCCTATTTAGGGTTATTGTCCTCGGTGAACTGAAGATGTGTCGTGTCCTGTCTAATCACCTCTCCCCAATTCTTCCTCGGTCTACCTCTACCTCTGCTTAGACCTATCACTGGCAACCTCTCGCACTTCCTCATTGGGGTATCTGTGCTCCTCCTCTTTACATGCGCGAACCATCTCAGCCTCACTTCCCGGATCTTGTCCACTACAGAGGCCACTCCCACTTTGCACCGTATATATTTGTTCCTAATCTTATCTCTCCTAGTATGCCCACACATCCATCTAAGCATCCTCATTTCCGTTATTTTTTTCTTCTGAACATGTGAGTTCTTAGCTGGCCGACACTCTGTCCCATACGGCGTAGTTGGTTTAATAACCACTCTATAGAACTTACATTTCCATTTTCTTTTTGAAGCCCTATAGATGACGTGGTCTTTGTATGTTCACTAGAAGTATAGACACAATAACATCTGTTTGATGGAAGACTGGGGTTAACGTGTCTTGGACCATATTTAAGCTTCCGGTACCACGTTTACATGATTCTCTTTGTACACCATTGTGTTCAATGACAGATGATGATATTATAATGGAGGTTAGCGAAAAGTTGGTTGTCTACAATATGAAAGAGGATGATTTGTGGGATCTGGCGGTTGATGTTTGATCTGATATGAATACAGTTCGAACCTTAATAGAGAGTCTTGTCCGTCCTTCCTTTGGCAATGGAACCGAGGGTTAATATAATGCTCGATGCGCGAAAATGGTTATCTGTACACGTATTACAAAAACATTTTCATGTTTTCTTATTCATTTTTAGTCTTTATAAAGATTTTTGAATTTGGTCTCTGAATCAAATAAAATGAATGCTACTGGTCCATATAATTTTTGAATGGCAATTCTTTTTTCCGGAGAAAATATACAGTGATTACTTAGTGGTTCACAAAATAATTCATCTTTTTTCCGGTTTATTAGATTTGTAATGAGAAGTATAAGAAGAATATTTCAACTTTGAGCATGTGTTGTCTCGAAACAACAACATACTTAGTGTGACGTCTGGGGAGGGTAGGGTGTATGCAACCTTACCCCTACCTTGTATGCAACCTTATCCTTACCTTGTATGAGGTAGAGAGGTTGTTTCCAATAGATCTTTGGCTTAAGAAAACCGTTTCAAAACAAGTTTGAAATGCAAGAGTAAAATGTTTATGATGAAATTACTGAAGTAGAAAAAATATTGAATATAGTAAAGATAACCAAATTAAAAGAAACAACAATAGTAATAAAATCGAATAATAAGATAATAATAGATTACTACTACTAATAATAATAATAACAACAAAACAACAACAATAATAATAATATGGAGCAAATAAGGTGCTCTAAACTAGGACCAAGCTCTCCCATAGAAAAGAGTGAAAATTGCTCGACTACATACTTACCTTTTATCCTAATATTCAACCTCTATGCTCTACTATTTAGGATTATTGTTCTTGTGAGCTGAAGATGTGTCATGTCCTGTCTAATAAGCTTTCCCAATTCTTCCTCGGTTTACCTTTACCTCTTTTTAGATCTATCACTGGCAACCTCATGCATCTCCTCACTGGGGTATATGTGCTCCTACTTTTTACATGCCCAAACCATCTCAGCGTCGCTTCCCGCATCTTGTCCACCACGGTGGCAACTCCCACTCTCTCCTAGTATGCCCACACATCCATCTAAGCATCCTCATTTCGTTACTTTTATCTTTTGAATGTGAGTTTTTAGTTGGCCTACACTCTGCCCCATACGGCGTAGTTTGTTTAATAACCACTGTATAGAACTCACATTTCCATTTTCTTTTTGTTTTTAAGCCTTTGGCATTAAGACTTAATACATTTATTTACATATACCTACTTTTTTTATTCATTCACTAACACCTACCATTGAAACAGAATCAGACTTTGTGCCAATAGTGTGCTCTCTCATCTTTCAAATGGTGAATTGCCGAAGCCAAATCCATCTTGCACAGAGGGGAGACGATGATCGAAGTCAGACTTGAGTATGGGACGAGAATTCACTCATTTTGATCCCCTTGTTGACCAAGCAAGGTCGCACTGAGACTGAGAACACCAGCGGAACACTCTCTTATTGGTGGCACATATGCTGTCTCGAAAGGAAGTGTTAAATGTTCCGTCTCTTCTCTGAATCATGAGCTAATCTGACAATAAAGTAACTCATCTTCTGTGCTTTACATTTTTAAGCAATGTGAGGGTAAAACTGCTATCTAGCTGCTTTAAATTCTGGAGAAGTTTATATTGTCCATCTCCTTGATTTTGACTCTAAAGATTATAGATCGAGATTTGGTAGTAATTATCGTTTAAAAGGTAATTGTGACAAAGCGAATACTTGCTGAACTCTTGATACAGAAATATGTTGTTAATTTCAGGTTTTAATTTACTTGCTACATCCATCTTTATCCTCTTTCAACTATAGATTATTCAAATGCCGCTGTATTTGCTTTGTCTAGATAAACTATTCTTGCAATTCTGATAAGTAAATTATTTCTGCATTAGTATCAAGGATGCACCTTGAGCGAAATCAGTTGCCTTTTTTAGGTAACCGTGAAACGCCAGCGGGTAGCCCTCATGGCCCAAAACTAAGTGGATAATGGGCTCGTTCCTCTATCATTCTCTACTTAAATATCGGGCTTTTGTTTGCAAGTAGGTTCGAACCAGTGACATGTGCCTAACCCACACATCACAAGCTAATCTCTTACCATACATTTCTGGTTTTCATATTTTTTTTCAAGCTGCTACAAAGTGAACATAATGTAAAATCAGCATATTAGAGTTAAGATTTTAAGTTTTTAATGTTATATTTTCTAGTATATTTATAAAAACAATATAATATTATCTTAATTCTTAACTATATGAGAATATAACATAAAAATTCTTAAAATTTCAACTCTAATATGCTAATTTAACACTATGGCCCCCAACGCCCCTGCAAAATTGGTTTAATTAACTAGAATTAATAGTCGAGGGTAAAGGGCATCATTTCATGGCTTTACATTGGTTTCTTGAATTGCCACATATAGCTTGATAGGAGTTAAGTTTCCGCGGACATGTCTTGGTGCAAAAGGTAGGGGTAAGGTCTGCGTACACACTTCCCTCCCCGGACTCTACTATGTGGGATTATACGGGGTATGTTATTGTTGTTGGACCTGTCCTGGTGCTTCTATTGAAATGCACTCTTTCCTCAACTTTCCAACATAGGGGCTAGCTTGCTTCCACTGGTGGCGGGCGGGCGGGCGAATGGTCTAAAAGACACGTAGCTGGGGGAGTCAAAAATAGAATTGTTTCATTTTTCTTCTTGTTCATCAATCAGAAATCAAGACAAAACGGGCACTACGGTAAGACGTGAAAACACCCGATATCCCATTCCGACCTCGATACGTGGAATTGTCTCCGTCATATCCTACTCAATATCTATTTTGCCTTACCCAAAACTGGAAGCCATGATAGGCAGCCGACGACATGGCGCTGCTTAACATAACATATACATAATTGAACACATACTGAAAGATGTTGATAAAATGACACCATTATCAATAATAATGGGGAAACTTATTGAGGATAACGGAAAAATCTGTAGATAGAACATTTGATGAGAAAGAAAATTGGTACATTTTCAAAACCTACAAGCAAACCTCTCTTTCAGGCGTATATCTGCCTTACCCTAACTTGTTAGAGTTAGTGATTTTTGAATTCGGTCCCCATATCTTATTCACTAAAATAATTTTTACTGACCCATATATCCTTCCAAAAAATTAGTTCTAGTGCCTACAAAAATTTTGTCTTGTCCTGCTTTGTCAGAAGAAATTCATTGAGTATGTATAAATTATTAATAATAACTTAAAAGATTTAGAATTGTGAACTCACAATTTTTAAATTCTGGCTCCGCCTCTGCTTTGTCCTAATACTAGGCATTTGGACTTTGTCCATAGTGAAAGGTGTTAGGGATATAACAGATATGCCCTAGATCCAATATCATATTTGATGATTTGAACATATTTTTGTGAACTTTATTTCACTTAAAATACATATGGCATTTGATATTCTTTTATCATTATTATTAATTGTTTGATTAATTTGATAAGATCCTTGATTAAATTTTGAGACTTGTCATCGTGATGGAGATCCCGATAATGAGAGTAAAGTTTCTTATAATTTAATCTAAATTTTGTTCTTGATCGTAGGATTATTAATTTGGACATTACCAATCCGGTTAGATCAATATTTATGTGATCGTCTTTATGTGATAAAGATTAGTTGATCTCATTAACTAAATCACATAGATAGATGATGCATATAGAGATATGATCATTGAACCGACTCATTGGATAATTCCTAATGGTTAGAATTACCATAAACTGTTAATAGGATATCCTCTTGAAGAATATGGTGTAAGAATTTCCTTTGACATGAGATCGTCTTAGTAATTGACAAGTTATTTATTGTTCTTTGATACTAGACATCTATAGCCCTAAGGCGATAGTTGAAAGGATATTGGGTACGATTAAATACTTGTAGAATTAGTGATTGATAAAAATGGAATCTGTCAACTCTTGGTAATGAGTTTAAACTCCATGTTGTCATGAATTATAAACGGCCAAACTAAGACCTTGGTCAGGGCAATTGAATGAAAGAAGAAATGAGTTTCTTAGGTCATTCAATGGTCGATCATATTTGACATGAACACATAGTTGGTCGCCTATTAGGATTTGACAGTTGAACCATATCTTAGGGTGATCCAGAGCTAGCTATAAGGATAGAAGTAATTACTACATTATTCTTTTACTGGTTCTTGCGAGTAAATTGTATACTTCATGCTATCCGGTTGTTAAGGAGTGTTGATAGACGCCACCCTTGATTAGTATATTGTTGCGATCAATTTACTACCGGTTTAATATTGAACCTATGGGGTCGCACACTAACGAGTGTTCTGATCTTTGCTAAAGGTTTGATTAACTTATTATTTGATAATTAAATTAAGGAATTTAATTAATCAAATAGATTTAGTTATTAGTCCAAATGAAATATTATTATACTGGATTGTTGTTGTCTTTGCTAGCACATAGAATATAATTAATATTGTGAACAAATTGAAGTTTTCTATTTAGAATAAAAAATTAAATTATATCTCTTGGTTGAAATATATATGTGATATATATAATTAATATTTATTTGAACAAAGTGTGCATTTAATATATTAATAAAAACTTATTTGGAAATCCAATTTAGAATTGGAATGGATAACAAAGTCCAAAAGTGGACGTGAGATTAGTCTAAACCCATTAAGAATGGGATTGATATTTTTTAATATAAAATATTAGTTAATTTAATACAATCCAATCCAATTTGGAATTGAATTGGAACGTCCTTAAAGGACAAGCTGACGACGGCTCACGTTTCCGATTAGGAATGGTATATAAGTTTCTCCAATGGAAAATTTCACAAATTTATTTATTTTTGGAATAAATTTTTACCCTAAGTAAATCGTTACCTCAACCAAATAGGAAATGCTATATAAAGGGTGATGGAACAAAATTTGCATAATTTTTTCTTGAGAAGAAACACTTTGTGAAAGTGAGAGTGCAATACAAAGCCAAGAAAGAGAATACAATTACAAGAAAAGTATTTCTTGTTCTTCTAACATTGAGTTGAGATTTTGAGAAAAATTTCAACACTATTTCGTTCAATTTGTTTACGGGTTTCGTTGATCAAAGAGTTGATAGCAAGGGTCGCTCTCGGTGTGGATACGCATAGAATCTTCGCAATATCGAAGAAAATTTGAAACGAGACTCTCTTCATTAGGTACGTCATAGATCCGATCTTTGACATGTAAATAAATTTTAAAAATGAAAAGTTCTGCCTATGATTGTTATTGTCTTTCGTTGCGTGTTACGAACATCTATACGCAATCCTTCAGTGGTATCGGAGCCATGGTTTATTGTGTCTAAACTTTATTTACGAAATATTTTAAAGATTATATTTAAAGAGTTCAAACCATAATACATGTGTCTTGTGCTATAGTCAAATTGTTTGAATACATATGGATTGATATTATTTTATTGTGAATAAAATATGTATACATATAAGTTAAACTATTGAGATAGTTCATAACTTAAATTTGAAAATTTGTATTAGATACGACGGTAGTCTATAATAGGTTATTAGATTCTATTGTTATTCTAATTGTTATTAGTTCATGAGATGTTAATTAATAATAATATTCTGGCATGAATTCTTTTTATGTGATATATAAGATAAACATGTTAGAAGTATATTGAATTTTGTTTCATGTCACATGCTTGTTCGTTACATAATTTTGAATTATTTATTGCATGTGATGTAAATCAATTTAGGACTAAGCATGTAGACAACTTGAACAAAATTCACATGCTATAAAAGATTTGATCTTCATATTATTAAAAATTATTTTAGTAACAATTCCCTCCTACTAAAATTTGAGTTCTTAAATAATTAAATATAAGATATTTTATTGTAAAGCTATCCATCAAAATAAATAATTTTACTTATCTCTTGTTTATAAGGAGCGGCCTGACTACCAGGAGACCTATAGTTCGAGAATATGTTAAAATTATTTATTGCATTAGATGTATGGATTGAAAGAATTATTCAATTTTACACTATACGCCTGGACCACTCGGGGAGTATAAATTTAATAAGTTCTTTGCTATCATGATGGTTGAACTCAACTATGCCAATTGGATCGACCTGACTACCAGGGGACTATTTGACATAGAGCTATTTAAGAAAATTGTATGAGGATTGATCACGCCCAACTATGTCTTATAAAAAGGACAAAGCGGTCGTTGCAAATATAATTCGGGTATTTAACCCAGAGTCTAATCCCACAGGGAATTAACCTATCAATTACTGTTATCGGACTCACTTAATTCTACGTAATCAACTTCCAAGATATTTTGACTAACAATTGGTTGTTTGTCTACTAACTAGTACTGAATAAAACTATTTAAACTAAGAGATAAATACGAATGGATTGTAAATAATAAAGAGAAGGATCTAAGGTTATGATTTCCCCTATTGATGGAATCCCTTCCTTTTATGTTTCATATAGATTTGCCTAATCTTCTCTATCGATCATGAGCACTCTTACTACAGTAAATCTCTCCTGAGTAATTACGACAATTTACTAGACATACTCTCCCGCGTTACGCTAGCTGGCTTTTATTACAGCTCACTTAGATCGCACCCAAGATTTCGTTATCCCTAATCCTACCTTTAAACCCTCGGTTATTGATTCCTCACATACGTCGGGAGTGATGTTGTTCAACAACTACCTAAATATGCACTCTCTCCCGAGTAATACATACTAAATAGGGACAACTAATTGAGGATCCTTTCAATTAACTACACCAAGAACGTAGTTGAACAAATAGAGATTAAACTTGGCAAAACTATATTAACATAACAAAAAGTTCATCCCTCAATAGGTTCCACCAAAACCCTAGACTAAATAATTAGCTACTCATACTAGAACACAATAAAATCATAAAATAATTCATAATTCACAAACAAATGATAAAAGATGAAGAATAGAAAAACTCTAATTGTATCTTGATTTCTCACACTTGATCTTGCCTCCAAAGTCAGTCTGACACAAGCTTAAAACTGACTTGGACGTGTTTATGGGGTTTAAATAGGGTTAGGACAAGTTTTTCCGTTTTTACACTTAGGTACCTGGACTTCTTGTCTTTTCACAGGTCGCCCGCGGCCGCGGTTGAACGCGGCGCGACCGCAGTGATTCACAAACATTCTGCCTCGCTTTTGGCCCACCGTGTTCCAGCCGCGGTCGACCGCGGTCGCGGTGGGATGTTGTCCAGCCTTCCTTTACCTTTTTCTTGCTTATTTTCGTTTGGGTTCTTCTCGATTGGCCTTATATCCACGTTATTGACTCCAAAACACTCCATAGTATCTTCTTAACTTGGATTAGCTCCTGCAAAACATAAAAACACTAATTAGAGCATTGTGTTATCATTTTGCACTTAAAACAACAATAAAGTATGGTCCATTTAGAGCGTAAATTAGAGGTGTCTAACGGGCCGGGCTGACCCGTTAACAACCCCGTTCAACCCGGGTCAGTCCGGTTCAACCCGAGTCAGCCCGGTTCAACCTGGTACTATAGCATAAATCGCAGGCTAGGACGGGTTGGACGACTAACGAGTTTTAAACGTACATAGTTTGAAAAACTGTGCACCGAACCCGCTATAACCCGTTAAGCCCTTAACGAGCTGTTGCCCGGTTCATCCCGTTAACGTGTATTATTATTATTATTATTATTATTTAAAATAAAAAAACTAACTGTTGCCAACGGTCTAATTCCAAAATGACCATTGGCCAACGGCCATATCTTGCAAAAACAACCAATTTCAGCTACCCCATTAATAAAGTAGCCCCCCTCCCCCCTAATATTTGATAAATTATAATTTTAGCCTTTTAAAAACTATAAATAGCCTCTTTACTTCTTCATTATTCCTCACAATTCATTCTCTTACTACTCTCATTCTCTCTCAATTCTCTCTTGATAATATTCTCAATTGCTCATTATTTTTATTTCAAGTTTCATCAAATATTTAGTTTAGTTTAGCCGTTACAAAATTATTATTATCAAGTATTCGAAATTTCTAATTCAATTATTCAAGTGATGTGGTATCAACTATCAAGTATCAAGTTATCAATTGAAGTTTGAGTTTCTATATCAAAATTAGTGCGGCATTCGAATCCCTGTACACTCGTTCAATCTCTTTCTCTTCTTTGTACATTTATTTTATTATTTAGAATTATTATTTTAATTTCTTAATTTAAATTACATAATGGGTTTACTTAAAGCGGCCAAAAAAGCTTGCACTAGTAGAGGTGGTAGTAAGAAAATTTTCAAAAGATCAAGAAGTGGTGTTGGTTCTTCTAGTAGCTTTACACATGTTTCTGAAAGTTCACCCGAAAATTTAAATGTAGATTATGAGCGACTTTAAGAAAATTATGGTATAGATGATGATTTAGATGATATTTTAGATGATATTCAATCACCCGGTAATCTTGAAACACCACCACCTACACCTGATAATGGTAGTCAAACACAAAATATTAGGGGTGTAACAAGTAAGACTCCCCTCCCTATTAAGAAGAATCGAAGATTATGAAGTAAGTGTTAATTTTTTTTTGATAGACTAGAAAATGAAAAAAATTTATGTAAGATGTAGAATATGTAAGAAAGTTTATAAACATGAGCCCGGTAAGAATGGGGGAACGGGTCAAATTCGCAGGCACATGGTAGATGACCACCCTCTTGATTGGGGAGTAGATGAGGAAGATGGACAACAAAAACTTAACCCGAGCACTGGGGGGTTAATGGGAAAATATGATATTAAGAAATAACGGGAAAAATTAGCTAAAATAATTATTTTAGGTTGTTTACCTTGACTTATTTAGAGATGAAATCACTTTAGTTAGGAGAGCTGTTGGTGTAATTCAAGGAAATAATAGAAGTGCTAGATTAAATGCATTTAAGGAAAAATGTGTACACTATGGACTAAAACCAAGACTCATGCCTGAAGAAACAGTTACTAGGTGGAATTATACTTATTTATTCCTAAGATGTTGTTATAAATATAGAGTGCCTATAACTGAAGTTGCTAATTCTCATTGTACCGATCCTAGCCGTTTGTTAACATCTAGAACTTGGGATGTCATTGAAGATGTTGTAAAAAAATTGCAAAACTTTATGTGGCTACACTTGAGTTTTCTGGAGCTTAATATCCTACTGTTGTAAATGGTTTAGTACATGTTGCTGAAAATTCTCTTTTACTACATAATTTGAATAAGAAAGACAAATATACTTCTGTTGTTGAATCTATGCTAGATAAGTTTTAAAAATATTTCTACCCAGTTCCCCATATTTACCTAATTGGTGCTATTTTAAACCCTACTCTCAAAATGATAAAGTGTCGCCAATTAATCAGTGCTTTATATACTTATATGGATATTGGACCAACTAAAAATCCTGATATTGACACTTGTGTTTCTAATCTACACAAATATTTACAAACTTTGTATAATTATTATGCTAACATTGTAGATGCAAATATTCCTTCAAGTAATACTTCAACATCTGGAACAACTTTGGAAGATGATGATGGTGTTCAAGATTATTTGATTTGGTCTACACTAGGAGAGCATCAACAAACCAGTAAGTCAGAATATTGATGAACTCCAATTCTACTTGCAAAATTCACCGGAGCCCCTCACAAAGGATTTTCTACCGCTGGGTTGGTGGAGGAGAAACTCAAATCAATTTCCTGTTCTTTCGGCCATGACTCGAGACGTGCTAAATGTGCATATTTCAACAGTCGCATCAGAGAGCGCATTTAGCTAAGAAAGGCAGCAGCTAGGAGATACCCGTCATTCATTGGGCAACAATGCTTTGAAAGTTCTAGTGTGCTTAAGAGATTGGATAAGATCAGAACGGCGAAACCAAGGGCGTGACGAGGTAGATGAAGCGGAGGACCAAGAAATTGGAGATATAATGGTTTATGGTACCGATTATTCAACCAATGATAGAAACCAAGAAACGCATGTTGACATGGAAGAACTTACAAAAATGATGTAAAACATGTGATGTACTATTTCTTTTTTTTTTTTTTTTAATAATTGTTGTAAACTTTTAATTTGCAAGTAAAAAAAAAAAAAGAACTTGCAAATTAATTTGAAATATTATATATTATTCAATAAAAATATCCAAGTTACTTACATATTGTGATTGCCTATTAGTCTTATTAAATATTATTTTGTAGCCATTTACTTTCAATTTTCAATTTTAAAATTTTAAAATTCAAATTTAAATCTTTAAACTTTTTAAGCTTTAAAGTTTAAACTTCAAAGTTTAATTCTAAGCTTTAATTCTAAGCCTTAAAAGTTTGCAAACACTTAACTATCAATAACATTGAAAAAGAAAAATATAATTTAATTAAAAAAATAAAAAATAAAATCCCAACCCGCCCGAGCCCGAGCCCGAGCCCGATAAGCTTGAATCCATCCTATAGAGCCCGAAAATTCCCAGTCAGCCCTAGCCCGTTAACTCCAGCCCGTTAACAACCCGTCCCATAACCGAACGGGCTAACGTTTTTTGTGTCCAACCCGTCCCAGCTCGCCCGTTAAACACCTTTAGCGTAAATAGCATCCACATCACGTAATATAGCCTAATATCAACACCCCACACTTAAATCGTTGCTAGTCCTCTAGCAACTAAACCCCACTCTATAGGCCTAATCATCACATGACACCTTTCCTACTCTTCATATCAAGAATAATTCACACGTGTAGACTACTTCAGCGTGACATCCTAGCCTCAAGGGTGGACTCTTTTCTAGCCATGCAATGTCCCTAACCGGCTCTCCTACTCTCAGTCAGAGGTCCATACTTACCTTCCCTTCATGAATCATGTGCCTACTCACTACAAAAGAGACTTGTATCATTTACAATTTACACAATTAGGAACTCGAATATATAAAATTTCACTCACCCTCATAAAAAATTCGTATGCCACAAACAACGCACCATAGGCTTGCCCGTAGTGTAATACTCGACTAATCGAGCTCATTTGGTCTAGAATCAAGTAGGACTTTATTTGGTTGTAATGTTGGCTGCGGGACGGGTAGGATACATATGGGTATAGTGACTACACCTCCCTAAGCACTCCACTACATTGTTTACTTTTAAGCTCTTAACTTTGTCAAACCTTCATTCCACCATTACATTATTGTGTTAACCCCTTATTCTTTTAAGCACACTTTTTCTTTTAATAGCCACCACCAATTCAATTTTTTTTCTTCTGGTGGCCTCTAATATTGCTTATCAAACAGTGCACCTTTTCTTTTCATGTCTCCGTAGTTCCACTCAAAAGTCCAACCAACCACCCCACACTTATGATTTTCCATATCCATTACAATTCGAGTGCTTCTAAGAGGTGATCCGGTTAAAAAAGATAGGCTATTCAAACTTGGGTCAGGCTTGTAATATGGTTGCCAAGAAAAACAAGCTTACATGCTCAACGGGGTTAACTAAGGTATATACAATCTGGTGGGAACAAGCATACATAGAAATGTTAAGCAAAGAAACGCCTATATCACTTTCCAGACCAAACAAGACTACCATTTCGCTTTGCACACACAATGGGAAAGTTCTAGGCATTGAATGTTAACACAGAATACGCAAAGCTTCACTCACATATGGAACATGACTCAATTCAGTTAGGATCATCAGACACTCTGCTCAAGTACTCAAACCAATCAAGAACACACAATTTAAGGCCTTATCGCTAGAGTCAACTAATAAGCCTAAGTGTCACACTAAAGCAATCTCTATTCAAGGTACCATGGAGTTAAGAGACCCTATTTCCATTTTTGTTTCTCACCCAAGACTTCCTATACTAAAAAGAAAAAAAAACTAACTACACCCGGTTCAAATGAAAATCCTTGGAAAAGAACCGTGGTATAAAGAAAAACCAATGGGGAGTTGATACACTACCTACAAAAGAAAATCTTTTTGTGTGTTTTTTTTAATTCGACTTAAGTCCCTCAAGAGACCCGTTGAAAGGTGTCCGTCTTTGGGCCAAGTCAAAAATAGTTAATAGCAAACAAAAATACCAAACAAGCAAAAATACCAACAATTTATACAAATGTACACAACAACAACAACAACAAATATCCCCCACACCACACTTAAAGAATTGGCATGTCCTCATGTCATATAAAATAAAGCAAAGTGAGGTAAGGGGACTTCCCTGGTGTTCAGTCTTGATCAGAGATGGTTCCAAGATCGAGATGACAGGCTCGTCCTATCACGCGAAGCCAGCCCGTGATCTTCTTTTCTGACTTAGCATTCTAAGTGGCCAGAGCGTCAACTCTAGTAGTCAGGTCATCGACCGAAGTGCGTAAGCCAGCTAAATCGTGTTCCACGGCTGACAACCGGGTACTCCGACGGGCCTGAGATGGACCTGCCTCATCAGGAACTTGCATTGGTGGGGCAGCAGCATGCATATCCGCATCATCATCATCCACATCAATTTCCACAGGCTGCTTCTTCCCAACTGTGATTTTACTAGCCCTGAAAGGGGCTTTCAATGTTAGCTTCCCATCTACGACGGGATTTTTGGGAACATGTGCAGCACGGCACAACCTGGTGACTAGTAAGGGGAAGTATAACCCTTTTCCTATCTCCGGGGATCGAATGAACATCTCATCATGAAGTAGCCGTGCCACATCAAAATCATGATGGTTGACCAAATATCAAATCGCCGCTGCTCTAGGCGCATTAATATATGTGGTGTTGCTGGAGAGCAGCAATCGGCTGTTGATGATCGTTAGCCAGCACTTAGCTTCTCAAGTGAGGGATTGAGAGTTCAGAGTTATTCTTGGCTTTATCTAGATGGGGTCCCGACCATCCATACAGATTGTTCGACACATTACGTTCCATATGACAGGTGGCCTCTGATAATCCTGGTAGTAGTCTACCTCTCCGGTGAAGACCGGCAACCTGTACACTCGGCGGATTGCTTCAAGAGATGCATTCACCGGTTTCCTTTGGACTGTGACCACCCTATTAACATGTTCCGGGCAATTCGCATAAAATTCCCGGACCATCAGGACATTTTCTTCCTCTGGCACATCAAAGAAGACGTCCAGCTGGCGTCTCCTCAATTCCTCATAGATCTGAGGACATTCAACTTGCAGGGCGTTCCTGTCAATGGTCACTTCATGCACCATATTCCTGGCGGCCTTTGCGGTGAACCTATTCTGCACCGCCTTTGAGACAAATCGGTTACTGTCAAACTGGCTCGAACTAGTCGGAGCTCGAGCTCTAGATGACCCTCCTGGCCCACTGGCGGAGGAACTTGTGACCCTGGAATGATGCATTGTACCTGATAAAACAAGGGTCAATGTTAGTGAGGGATTGATTTGTGTGATCCCCGGGTGGTTACTCCGACTTCACCACCCCTAAGGCCACATTACCAATTACAGCCCAAAGGGGCAATTTTTCAAGCACCTGGTGTGCATAGAACTAAAAATTCATACATTAGCCCATAGAAGTACAAACCCTCCCCCAAATCAACCACAATCACTATATCAACATCACCCCACCACCATAAATTTCACACAACAACACCATGTGTCTTCTACCATATTTTACACCAAGTTAAACTAAAAAGAAGAAAATTCTAACCTAGAACATGGTAAAGATCTACAATTAAAGTACAACAACAAAAAGAAAATAAAAACTAAGAGAGAAGAGAAACTTACTTGTATAGAAGAATGGAGAGGAGCGTTGGGAGTTTTGGGGGGGGGGGGGGGGGGGGAGAAAAAAGAGTTGGG
>ML291953.1:0-41221 GCA_005239495.1 Nicotiana undulata
TGGTGAAGAAAGTGTTTTGTCCGCTCTTTAACAGGTATTTATATTTGCTGGGCTGGGCAACTGCGCGATCGCGGATAAAGAGGTGCAATCGCACAGTGTAAGGGATTTTTTTTTCTTTTTTTGGCCAGTGCTATCGCAGGGGGATGAGTGCAATCGCACTGGGTAAGGGAAATTTGAGCTGTACTATTGCGGGAGAATGAGTGCGATAACACAGAACAAATTTGGCCCCTCTGAGCTTGCACATTGCTATTGCGGGAGAATGAGTGCAATAGCACAGAACAAATTTGGGGACCTTGAGCTTGCACTGTGCGATCGCGGATAAAGCCATGCGATCGCACAGGGTTCCAAACAGGCCTTCTAAATTTACTCTGTGCTATCGCGGACTTTCCTATGCGATAGCACAGAGCAATTACCTGGACACCAGAAAACTTAAAACCAGCAATTACTTCAAGTGCAAAAACATCAAGTGGCCTACCTGAAACTCACCCGAGCCCTCGGGGCTCCAAACAAATCATGCACGCAAGTCTAAAAATATAATACGGACTTGCTCGTGGGATAAAATCATGAAAATAACATGTAAATCTATGAATTAAACTTCAAAACTCATCATTTTCAACAAGAACTCATAAAGTTCATAATTTCTCGACCGGATGTCCGAATCACGTCAAACGAACTCCGTTTTTCACCAAATTTCGCAGTTCATCCCTAAATATCATTAAAAAGTTGTTCCGAGCTCCGGAACCAAAATACGGACCCGATATCAATGATTTTAGCATTATTTCTTTTCTTTAATTTCAGCAAAATAATTTCTTTCAAAAATTAATTTCTAAGGCTTGGGACATCGGATTTCATTTCCGGGCATACGCCCGAGTCCCATATTTTACTGCGGACCTCCCAGGATCGTCGGAACACGGATCCGGGTTCGTTTACTCAAAATGTTGACCAAAGTCAACTTTTACCAAATTTAAATTCTAAAAATCACTATTTCTCATATTTCCACATAAAAGCTTTCTGGTTTCACGCCTGGACTGTGCACGCAAATCGAGGTATTTAATTTTAGTCTTTTTATGGATTTTAAGCATGGAATGGAGTCTAATTTTATAAAATGACCCCTTGGGTCATCACATTTCCAATTAAGGGTATACATTCCCTAATTGATTTCTTTTCCTGACGTAAGGTATACACTCCCTAGTCGATGCCGATTAAGGGTATACATTCCCTAATTGATGATTTCTTTTCCAATTAAGGGTATACATTCCCTAATTGATTTCTTTTCCGACATAGGGTATACACTCCCTAGTCGATGCCATTAAGGGTATACATTCCCTAATTGATGATTTCTTTTCCAATTAAGGGTATACATTCCCTAATTGATTTCTTTTTCCGACGTAGGGTATACACTCCCTAGTCGATGCCGATTAAGGGTATACATTCCCTAATTGATAATTTCTTTTCCAAGTAAGGGTATACATTCCCTAATTGATTTCGTTTGCGACATAGGGTATACACTCCCTAGTCAATGCCGATTAAGGGTATACATTCCCTAATTGATGATTTCTTTTCCAATTAAGGGTATACATTCCCTAATTGATTTCGTTTGCGACATAGGGTATACACTCCCTAGTCAATGCCGATTAAGGGTATACATTCCCTAATTGATGATTTCTTTTCCAATTAAGGGTATACATTCCCTAATTGATTTCTTTTTCCGACATAGGGTATACACTCTCTAGTCGATACCAATTAAGGGTATACATTCCCTAATTGATGAATTCTTTTCCAATTAAGGGTATACATTCCCTAATTGATTTCTTTTTCCGATGTAAGGTATACACTCCCTACTCGATGCCGATTAAGGGTATACATTCTCTAATTGATGATTTCTTTTCCAATTAAGGGTATACATTCCCTAATTGATTTCTTTTCCAACATAGGGTATACACTCCCCAATCTATGCCAATTAAGGGTATACATTCCCTAATTGATGATTTTCCCGACACAGGGAATACACTCCCTAGTCGATGCCAATTAAGGGTATACATTCCCTAATTGATGATTTCGTTTCCAACACAGGGTATACAACCCCTAGTTGATGGTTCCTTTTCCAACATAGGGTATACACTCCCTAGTTGATGCCAACATAAGGTATACACTCCTTAGTTGATGATTTTTCCGACATAGGGTATACAATCCCTAGTTGATTTTATTTTGCAACATAGGGTCTCCAACCCCTAATTGTTCTTACTTTAAGATATAGGGTATCCACTCCCTAGTCTACAATAACTCTGGGTGCACTGCTCCTGGCTTTTCATCGCTTTCAATAACAAAGTAGTGTAGATTTCCTTACAATAACTCACGAAATTTTTCAGTGAAAACTGGGGCAGAAGATTTCGTTCGTTTGTTTTCTGCGCGGATTACATTTTTAGTACATTGGACTCGAGACGACCAAAAGAAGAAGTTTCGATCCAGAATAATAAAAAAGAGAGAAGAGAAGATTGAATCCAAAGTGCAGAAATGGGGAAGATATAGACTATTCAGGACGAGATTGAAGTCATCCATTCAGTATATCCTACCTTGACCCGAGAAACGATAAGACAAAACCAGCACCTGCGGCTAACAAGCATCAAGATCCAGGTCAGAGTCAATAAAAGGCCAAGACATCAAGACCAAGTCTTAGATAGGAATCTTGTAACTAGCAGCTGATAGGTTTTAGCTAGTCTTTCGTTTTGTTACGTTGGTGTAATAAGGAGATCAGCAGCAGTAACAGCAGCAACCGCAGTGAAACCATAGTTACTCGGTAGTCCCAGCTGCCAAAACTTCCAGAACTACACTGACCTGATTCCTTTATAGCCAAGGATATGTAGGCAACCTTTGAAGCACGGTTCGGTCAAACTTTTAAAAAACGCTTCACAATGGAGCATATGAATGGGTAAAGTCGCTT
Organism: Nicotiana undulata; assembly: GCA_005239495.1. Lineage (NCBI taxonomy): Eukaryota > Viridiplantae > Streptophyta > Magnoliopsida > Solanales > Solanaceae > Nicotiana > Nicotiana undulata. The sequence goes on from ML291953.1 coordinate 2,942, forward strand.
ATGATTGCTCACTTTGTATTTTCCCAAAAACTCTTCATATTTCCGAGCAAAGAGGGGCAGCTGTGAGCACGTGAGTTTTACCTACTATATAGCCCTACAAAAAACTCAATAAATTAATTAGTTTTATGATTTTTTGTTGAATTTTAGTGCTATTTGTGAATTTATTTTACATCATGTAGCCATAATTCATCTTTTAAATCCATAAATAATTTAAAATGGCATGATTAGACGTATAACCTTAGTTCATTTAAATAAATATAATTTTTTGATATAAAGTAGATTAATGTTAATTTCTTGATTTAATTATTTCTTTTTAACAAAAAAATTGTGAAACTTGTCCTTTAATTGATTAGGAGTAAATTAAGTGATGTGAGTTTTAATTAATCAATTAATTGAACAAGGATTAGGATTATAACTAATTATCACATTTAGTTTTAATTCTAGGTTAATTTAATTAATTAAGGTGTGTTTTTGTTTAAAAAAGAATTAAAAGGGACCTGGGCTAGAATTTCCCAGGCCCAAGCTGCCCCCACCAATGACCCAGCGACCCAGCCCAATTAAACCCCTTTACCCGGTCCAGGCATGCCCAGCCCCTGATCCCTAAACGACCCCGTTTTGAAGAAATTAAATCCTAGCCGTTGATCTATCTCGATCTAACGGCTGGGAACTCCTTAGTTACTAACAATTAATATGTCCAAACACTCCCCACCACCCTCCATTTAACTCAAAGTATTACACCCCCCCCCCTCCTGACCGTCTCTCTCTATCCTCTCTCTCTCACCACGCCGACCTTCGCCGTCCCCCACCGCTCCTCCGCCTTGCTCCGCCGGCCGAAAATCGCCTCTGGCGGTGGGGCTCAACCAATCGAGCCCAAATTTTACCCAGGCGATCCTGTCATCATCCCCAATCACCCCCTACCATTAATTTCATCAAAATATCGCTCAGGTTTCTTCAATTTCAGATCTGGAAACAGAAAACCTAGTTCCCACTTACCGGCCAACTCAAAGACAATTAATGACTCAAACCTACATGAGTCAATAGCTCTTGATGAGAGCTATTGATTCATGTGGGTTTGGACCATTTCCAAACCCCACCGGAATCCGGCCAAGGTTCGGCAACCTCAATTTTTTCGGTCAAAATCCCTCAAACGGGTATTTCCCCACTCTTCTGTCATCTATTCCTTTTTAAGTAATTAAAATGAGCACATGATTATCACTGTTTGGTCGAGATTGTTTTTAGTTTATTCTAGACTGTTTTGTTTGATTCGAGTAAGTCATTATATCGTGGTGTTTCATTATTAAGCATGATTAGTCAGAGTTTATTATTTTTTCCCTCACATCGGACATATTCTGTATTCATTAGCTATTAAGACGGTGTTCATGTCTAAATTATGTACTGTTTTTGTTACATTTATTGAGGTTACTGTTTTTCCCTCTAGATGATACTAATTTCTTCCTGTTCTTTCCTGTTATTTGTTTGTTGATTCATGCATGTTAGTTGGTTTCAAGGGTTAAATGATCATATTTCGAATTCAACTTGTTAGTCACTTAGACTTTCAAGAATGCTTGAGTAATTTATGCTTAAAAACTGTTTAATCATTTCAGCATAGCAGTCACCTAGTCGTAATTAATCATGAAATGCTAGTTTGTTAGAATTCTATGACTGATCTTCTGAAATATTGTTTTATTCAAATCTGAGTTGTTGATCTATATTTAGGTCAATTGGTTAAGTAGATTAATTAATTAGGAGATCGATTTGGTTAAGTTAATGAAAGAACTAGTCACATTTAGATTGAATTAAACCTAAAATCAATTAACCTAAGTTTAAAGGACTAAATTGATTGACTTAAACTAATTAACAAGTTATTAAAACTAGAAATAATATATAATAATGAAATTAACCTAAACCTAGGTAACTAGTGAGTAGGGTTGGAAACCAACTCTAGGAGCCTAAGCAACTAGCCCTTAACTAACTAACTAACTTAATCATAGTAATCTTAATTAACTAAAGAGCCTAACTAGGGTTTGTTAACTGGAGCTAATAATAACCCAGGAACATTCTAGACTTGTAAAATCAGACTATTTAGGGGTATTAGGGTCATTTACAAAGGTTGGGAGCTTCTGGAATAGGGGTAGCTGTCCCAAAGGATAAGGGTGACAGCTGCCCTATGTACTATTTCAGCTCATTTGGTGGGGAATATGCAAAAGCATATCCCATCCCCAATCCTCCTATAAATAAACCCTCCCTTTAGACTATTAGGGACCTTCTTTTAGACACTGAAAATTACCCACACACGAAATCCCTGCTCTCTTTACCTGCCTGTGCATTCTTTTACATCATTCAACTGCTGGAGATATTTAAAAAAATCCAAATAGTCTTCTAATTTCTTTGAAGAGTATTAAAAGTTCTGGTGCTTGGTTCTGAGTTCTGGTTTCATCTTTGGTATTCTGGTTTTCGTAAAAATATCAAGTGTTCTACTCGATTTCCTGGATCTCCATTGGTATTACTGAATCATTTTTTGGGTGGTAGTTGTTGCTGGTCATTTGCTGCTGATTTTTCTTTCTCCTTTGCTTATTTTGCTATCTTCTCCCTGGACATTTATTTGGTCTAGATCTGTTATCATTTTCTCTTTAGAAGGTATGTAATTATTTATCTTTATTGAAAAGCTTAAATCTGAACTTTGTTCTTCTTCTTTGTTGTCTGAACCCTTCTCTTCTAGCTGAGCTTTCTGCTTATCTGATCTTGTCTGAAAATCTGAAGTAAGATTAGTTGATATGATGTTAATGAATCTGAATATGTGTTGTGTATGCAATAACTAAATCCTTGGAATCATTCTGGTTTCTTTTAAGTTTGTTAAAATGCATTGAGTATTGTGTAGTTAGATATTAGTCTTATGTTAGTCCATTACCGGAGCAATCTGCACTAGGGTAGATGAATTTGACCTTTTAATGGTCAAATTCACCTCATAGTAGTGCATAAACAGTAGCATAGTTTGCTGGAAATCACCCCTTTTACGGATATAAAGTGGGTAATCAAAAGGCTCCTTAGAGTAAAGAATCTGAATCCCTTAAAATGATCAGATTCATTCTCCAAAAATGCTTAAAAAATCAAAGTCATGGTATAAGCATGAGTTGAATGTCAATAGATATAAAAGATGACATCTATGGGGTTGAATGTGACCCCTTTTATGGTCAGATTCAGTCCATAAAAGGCATGAACATGTTATGTTCTCCTAAGTGTGGTATAGAGCATCATTAAGGTTGAGTCTAACCTTTTTTATGGTTAGATTCATCTTATAAAATGCCTAAAGGTCTGTTGTTAATGATGTCCGAATAATAAAACTTTGGACTTATAATTTTAGACTAACGTTAAAAGATGCAGGATTAAATCCTTAAAGAACTGCTGAAGCTTGCACATGAGCAACAGCCCTTAGTTTCCTTTTCATTATCTCATTTTTCATTTTTGTTAAGAAACTTAAATTCAGAAACAGGAAATGTATTTTATCTTTATTTGTATTTGTAATAGGGACTGAACTAAACTTGTATTCAACTTAATGTGTATTTCGTTTCCAGCTGCATTACCACACGAATAGGTATAGGTTCTGCGATTCAAAGACGTTTTATACGAATTTGCATTAAAATCAGCCCCCTCTTCCCTAATAAACATCTGTTAAACTCCTGAAAAGTGAATGCTTCAGATTCATTAGTGTTCGTAAAAATACTTTCTCTATAGTTCTTCTTTAGATAACTGTCGAATTTGTAAAGGTAGATATTCTAGCTCAGAAAAATTTTCAAAAAGTCTACACAAATTTGTTCAGTGCGCATGGATTATGAAAGAAACAACATAGATTTAGGCTATTATGAAATTAATAAATTTGTTCAATAAAAAATATTCTCTTATAACTACATGCATTTGTTTGGCTGTTGGAACATGCTGCTTATGAATTAGTGAATTTTAAATCCCTCTTCATTAATGCGTGCCTTAAATTGTTGTACTTAGCTTCATCTCTTATTACAAAAATAGCCAAACTAGGATGACCAAGGTGATTAATTGGGGCTAAAATGCGGCCATAGCCCGAAATATGTTGTCTTTTAGGCTAATGAATTTCATTTTTAGGCAACCCTCTAGGTAGAATGATACCTTTTAGTAAATTTGATAAAGAATCAAGTATTATCTCAAATAACCATAATCTACACTCGGGAGTGGCAACTCGTGCCCCCGACCCTCAACTCCAAACAATAAACAAAAACGCATGTAGCAATCACGGGTGCATTTCATGTGACGGGTTTGCCATGTGTTAAAAACAACAAGTGCACGCCATCGTGACTTGTCCTAAGATAAATCCATAAATGTCCGAATTGGCTTTTATCATGTTAAAACTAAAAACACCTCTTCCGACAGAGAACGTAGAGAATAATTAAACATCGCCTCAAATAGGCATTCTAAAACCGTCACGACCATAGTCTTGACTACGTAATCTACACTCGGGTATGACAACTCAAGTCCCCGACTTCAACTTAAAACTATATTAAAATCATGTGTTGTAATTGCGGGTACATTTCATGTGGCGCAATTGTAACATGTCCAAAAGCAAACAAGTGCACATCCTCGTGACTTGTTTTTAAGATAAATCCATAAACGTCAAAAGCGGCTAAATACTAAAAAGGATAAAGGCACAATAGGAAACACGTAAACAATCAGACAATTTAGGCCAAATAATAATAGTTAAGCGTCCGTGCTAGAACCACGGAACTTGGGGATGCCTAACACCTTCTCCCGGGTTAACAGAATTCCTTACTCGAATTTCTGGTCGCAGACAAATTAAAATGGAGTAAAAAATTCCTCGGTTTGGGATTTTCAAAACAAAAACGATGTCCCGGAGCATCCTCAAAAATCCGGGTGGCGACTATGAAATAATAATAAATTCCAAAATCGAATAATATCACTTTAATTGAAAAAACTCCCTTATTACCCCTTCATTAACCCGGGGTAGTGAAAAAAGGAGGTGTGACATCTGACACCCCCCCGTTCCGTCGAAATCGATCTCACCCCTTCGAGTGTTGTTATCAACTCTTTGAGCCGTTTGAATTTTGGGAGCACTGGGAGGAACTAGGCCTCTACCTCTTCCGTTTGTGTTGTTGGAAGCACCTGATAATGCCTGCTTCAACTCCGTCATGACTTGGTCCTGCCTTGAGAGATAGCCCATGATGGCCTTTTGTTGCTCTCTCTAGATCCTTACCGTTCCCGTAACATGCTCGTCCTCATCGTCATCAGGATTCGTCCCTCGCACATGTAAGGGATATTGTCCTCCATGGACCAGAGTTGTTATGCCCCCCTCGTCGTGGGTGTCACTGATTGAATCCTCAAGTCAAGGCAGATTTTTGTGTGCCTCAACGTTGTGCATGATGTTGACATCGTTAGCTGTCATTTTTCGATTTTTTGCTATGAAACAAGGAATCAACCAAGTTAGTAATAGATACAAGGATCAACTCAATTACGTAGTTGTCTAAGCCCCACTGTGGGCGCCAAATTGTTTATCCGTAAAATAGTACAGTTGAATTTGTTACGTGATTTATAGACAAGCAAACTGATTTGATCCAAAATGATAAATAAATTAGATTAAAAATAAAACTTAGCGTTAAAACCAAAGGAAATGACAGGCTAGGCTTCGGGAGCAATGATTTCGAGGACAGAAATGAGAGCAATATCAAACGGAAAGTAAAGTTGCCATAGATTTCGTGCCCCCTACAAGGGTTGTTGAAGCCAATATTTATAGCTTACCTAGGAAACAAGATCCTAGGATCAATCCTCTCTTAAATGACAATAAATGGGACTATTGATAAAGGTGTAACGGCAGGCCATGAATGCTAAAATGCTCTTCAACGGCTGCCTATTTAATATTAGGGAATATTCTTCATTAAATGACACCCGGTGACAAACATTCGTTTTTGCTCCCATTGATTATGCTTCTTTCGGGATCTATCTGATACCAACTGCAGTTGTTCGGTATCGGTTCTTACTCGATTCATTTTTCGCCTACCTCCAATTCCATGTGTCACGCAACCATTCCATCATTTGATATAAACTAATTTTACCCTGTACAAGTGTGCCGCACAGTTACAAGGAAAATCTGTTGATAGCATTAATTATAAATATTTGACTAAGTGATGTGGAATACGAATTTAAAAATATTTGTGAATGAAAGTAGCTTACATAAGATACGGAAATTATTTTCTCTATTTTGATTAATTAAAGGAAACATCTACTGTTATTCAAAACAATAAAAAAAAATTAAATATGATTTTATCGGATAATAAACGCACCAAAATAATTTTGAAGGTTGAATATATGGTATCACTGAAAGTATCTGTCTTTTGGGTGCATAAGCTATCACTATCGAGAGAGGTGGGTTTGGAAAGAATCTTCTTGTACCAATCTTTTAAATTCAAAATAGAATAATTCCAAGTTCCCAACAATAATATAGGAGTAATTGATATGGACGCATAAAAGTGACGATGACTACTTTTCTTTCTTGCAACTTGTTCATTGCTATGGCCTTGTGATTCCTTCGATTTTGACAACACGAAAATTCCTCTTTGTTTGATTTCATTTAAGTTGCTTAAGTAGTCAAAGCAACCACTTGGCGTTTGTTTTAAAAACTTCTCAAGAAGAAGTGCATATTCAAAACATGAGTCATATATTTACTGGTTTAGTGCAAAGACCAAGTGTACTAAATTTTTTCGTGTTTTTGTCATGAATTGATACCAAAGCCAAAGTTTACCTCAAACAACAGATTTATAGATTTCTTCGTAGAAATAAATAGAGAGAAACGTTATTGGTAAATGGCTTGTCACTTGTCACTTGATCCACTCATAAACTCTTATATCACATCAGATCGAAGAGCTACAAGTTGATTTTGATTCTAACTATTATTTGGTGTAATATCTTAATTAATTTCAGGCTATTTTCTGTCATTGTCTTATGCATAGAATTGTGGAAGCGTAAGAATATATCCTACAAATATCAGAGAGACAACTAGTATCAAATTTTAGGGTGTACCCTACTCATGGATGGAGCTAGGGTGGCGGAATTCGAACCTCTCTACCGGATAATTATACATATATTAGGTGTTGGATCCCCGTGACTTTTTGTATTTATTCTTTTTTATTTCTTAAATTCTAAAAGTGAAAATCCTGACTCCATCACTAACTCTACTAAGATCAAAGAATATCCTACTTTATCATTCTTCAAATTTAATAAGTGACCTCATGGGAAAGTTCAAATATTTCGGCGGACTTGTCGCCTTATTTCTTCTTGCAATTATGGCCACTTGGTTTCATTTGATTTTGACAACCCTTCCTTCAGAATCACAACTGAAATACTGGAGGTATTCATTTAAAAGAAAACTAGAACTATTTAATTGGCTAGATTACAACTTAATTAGGAGTAGAAGATGATACGTAACAGAAGTACACTCAAACAAGCAATACCATATATACCAAGACCTAATGTGATCCTCATTCCTCAACAAGGAGGATATGAGCCCCTTCAAAAGTATGGTTTTGAAAGACATATCCTAAATGGTCCCTTCATTATTTCAGATAAGTTTAATTAAATTTTTTGTTTCCTTTAAAAGCTCCTTCACTATCTCTAACTATACAGACAGTTAATATTGTTTGCTTTTTTCTTTCTTCTTTTAATTAACGAGGAGTTGGGAAGGAAGGGTAATTAGACAAACTATTGTTCCGTATGATAACTAGGCTCTATACTGCGGCACTTTATCAAAATTCACCTTTAAAATATCAGTTATGGCAACACGAGCTATTACTTCTATCCTACCAAGTACCAACCCATATATCCTCTTTTCATTTCAATTATACGTTATTAATTAATTTAATACTACTATAGTTTTAGTATTTCTTATTCTCTTATTATTACTTTCTTATTTGGTGTGTGAAACTAAAGTACCAGCATTACATTTATGCTTTAAACTCAGAATATAAAAACTACTAGTGCAGAGGAAAGGTGAGAGATACAATCTTATTTGCGACCTAAGCAAAAATCAAGGCATATAGCACTTGGTGCCTATATATATACAGATTCAAAACCTAATATTGATTCTATTCATTAATATTTTGTAGTTCTTTTTCATTTATACGATGATGATGGACATGGAACGACTATTCACTCATAACAAAAGTACCTTTAGAACTTGTTAGTTTAAGCATATATATTTGACAATAAGCATATCATTAAACGTAAAATAAAAGTTTATTTAAAGTTAAAGGATTTACAAACACGAAAAAGTATGATTCTTTTAATATATATTCTATAGCTTTGTTTTTGTAAGAGTTCTCGTATGTTTTATCGTCAACAATGCAAGTAGCTTATGAAGTTTTTATTCATTTAGACGAACCCTGTAGCTAGTCATAGACCAACCAAGGAAATTGATAAATTTGAAAAATCTCAACCAAACAAATACGAATTCATAGCATTTCATAATTAAGCTACAAATCTTCATATATAAGATGAGCTATATATCTCCATGAAGCGACAATGCATTATATAATTGTAGCACAGAAGCAAACCATGACTTATAACTTGTTCTTGACAATTAAGAGCAGACTAAAAAGTCATCACAATATTATTAATAATTAAGCTGCTTAATTAATTATACATCAGGAATTAATTAATAAATTCCCTAATTAAGAAGGACATGCTTGTTTAGCTGCTGCAGCCATTTGCTCCCTTCGAATTCCAGCATTGCACAAATTAGCAAAGCCACGAGCGTGTTTCCTTCCGTAGGGAGTTAACTTTCCACATTGTGACTCAAATATCTTCACCTGTACACAAATATCAAACCATACTCAACATTACACAAAAAATAACCATATATATATATATATATATATATATATTGTGGGAATTCATCGTAAACTGACTAAGTTCTTGATTGATGTCTAGTCAACTAATTATCATAAATCCTTATAACTTAAATATTTGTTGAAGATTTGAATGCTTACAAAGGATTTAAGGCAGTCCCAGTCATCAACAAGGGGTTGTCCAGCAGGTCGAACAGTGTTGAGAACCTCGGGACCTTTCTCAACTCCAAACAGAAATTCTCCAATATGTCTCACACTGTTGTCTACATGTTCTCTCTGTGATAAAGCTTCGTTTAATTTCCTGTGAGCTTCAGTTTTTCTAGCAGAGCCTTCAGGAGCAGACCGGTACTGTCATCGTTAAAGAAAATACAGGGAATTCTTTACTTATATCGCAAGCCATTTATAATTGGATAACAAATTTAGCATGTAGATATACGTTGGAAATTTAACGTACGTAAATATGGACTATAAGGACAAGCTAAGAAAGTAGAGAAAAAGCTGAACACAATATGGTATTTTCATAGAAAATAAAGTGATCATACAGATGACTTACAGTTAAACAAAAATCCAGAAATATTCCCTCAACTATATATTAGCATAATTTAATCACCTATTCTATCCTTAACTTGACTTAGCTAGCATTTGGATATAAATTTGGCTGAAACTTGAAAAAAAAAAAAGAGTTTTTGAAGTTGTGTTGAAAAATAATTTTTGGAAGGTGAAGCTGTGTTTGGACATGCATTTTACTTGGAAAAAAAATAAAGTTAAACTCGCGTAGAAATATACCTTAGACCATAAATGCATGAGATGAACATCGCGCTGGTTAACAGTCCTTGAAGGTAGCCATGACTCATCGTTGGCAGAAGTATTATAGTAACTATTTTTAGCAGAATTAGAACCCATATATCTGAAAAGAGGATCCTCACTTATTTGTAAATCACCATATTGCATGACATGGGAGCCTTCTACTGTACCATTATTTAGAGTTCTCTTACGAACCTGAGAAGAAAACATTTACAATTTAAAAGCATTAATTAACAACTATTATATGATATTTGAAACTTTGCAAAATGAAACGTGAAAATATTTTTGAATGATGTACTCATTAATTAATATTAGTTAATTCTCAGATTTATTGTCTCTGAGCCGAGGGTATCCCGAAAACAGCGTCTCTATCCTCATTGGGGTAAGGATAAGGTCTCTGTACACTCTACTCTCCCAGACCCTACTGGTGGAATTTTAGTGGGTTGTTGTTGTTGTTCTAATTAGTTAATATTGGTAACATTTTATTGGAAAACCTAAGTTTAAAGCGTTTGTACTTTATACATACGCATAGATATATATATAATTGTTGTTAATCTTACCAGCTGATACTGCTTCTCCAAAGTTTCAACTTGCCGATCGTGCAAGTCACTGGTCATTAGTAGAACAAGTGGAATTAGTTTTACATATAATAACTAGGATGCTTGACATAATAAATGAAGTGCATAATTTACCATGATACTCATATTAATTAATTGATGTATATTTTATTGGATTTGAAAAAATGATATGAAATGAGTAATAAATACTGTGGATATAACAAGAAAAATAAAATTTGTCTTCTCTTGATATGCGTAAAAATAAAAATATATTTTAAGTAAAAGTGCACGAAGGGAGTAATAATTAAGAACAAGCAGATTAATCTTGAAAAGCTAATAATTAACATACCTATCCTCCAACCAAGAAACACTGTACAAGTCTCCTAAGCATTGAAATTCATCACCTAAAGGAATACAGTAGGTAGCCCAACTGCCCTCATCAGGATTTGATGCTGTTGTTACGTATATGTTTAAACCTTTCGGGAGAAGACCATCAAACATACTTCCTGACTCACAAGCTTCCATGTAAAATACCTAATCAAAAATCCCATGCACATAATTAATTAACACAAAGTTATATACATGTGAGATCTATCTTAGTTTCGTTTTTAATTACTAAATTACCATTAATGCTTGTTGTAGAGATTACGTATAATTACCTTATATAAATAACTCAATTGTATAGATATGAAAACATGAAACAGCCAAACAGGGCCAGGATGTTACCAATTTTGAATATGTCCCAAAAGTGTGTTTTTTAGTCAGGACTCTGATTAGATCGTCGGCATAGACATCATCTCCACTAGGCATACCTAAGAATATATATATATATATATATAACAAATGAATGAAAAGTATTCATATACGAGTATATCATAATTAATCAGTATTATTTAAATTCTTAAGAATTTTATGATGGTAATTAAAGGTGAAACTGAAGCATATAGTAAGACAAACCAATAAGGCCAGGAGCACCGTGATCAGCGTAGTAGATAAATATATAATCATTTGGACCATTTTCCACAACCTTCCCACTGCCCCCAGTTAGAGCAGTCTTGTTTCCAAGGATAACAGCGAAAAAATTGTCAGCATTACAATCTTTTCCTGTGTAATCCTATCTCACAAGCACAAATAAAAATGAAAAAAAATATAAAAAAACATTAGATACAAGTAATAATATCTTGACATATATTACACACACACACACAAAAAAAAAAGTACGTACTTTGGGTACTCCTTTATAAACATCATGGCCATGGGGGCTATTGATGATGACTCCAGGTCTAGGATTGTATTTACTATAAGCAATATCGTCGTACATGAATACGATGATGTTTTCATCTTTTAGACCTCCTTTCTTCAGTAGTTGATATGCATGGCATACATCCGCCTGAAATTAGAAAGTCATATAAGAGGATGCATGTACTAATTGTTAATGAGATTAATGGATCAGTAATAAAATATTAAATTTCGAATTGTAAATATGACCTGGTGTCTGTAATTATCCCACCCATTTGATCCAGCTACCAACACAGCCCATTTAGTTCCAGACGGATTATCATCTTCAACAATACTCTCCAGCAAGTTACGACCCTCAGCTGTACAAACTAGGACAAAAAGTGCAACTAGGAATGACACAACACTATTTTTTCGAACCATTTTTCACACACTAAAAATAATTATTTGGAGTATTTTGCTTTGATTAGTGAGTTGATCCATTTGGTGTGAGAAATATTAATTTATAGAGCTTTCTAATTGTCATATTCTACGTGTGGACATAGACCCCGTAGTTCCTCATGAATTGACGAAAAGTTTGTTAAATTTTTCTATATTTGTTGTTTTCTTGAGAAGTAGTGTTACCCTGTGGGGTTAATTAGTCTAATCTAATAATAACCATTCATCAAACATAGCAAAGATAGTTGTTAGAATAAAGAACATTAAAAACAATTCTTACTCTTTTTTAGAGAATCTACCTACTTATTTGAGAAAACGACATTACATGTGAGATTATGTAATTGTGTATACATAAGTTTAAGTACAACCATCGTGCTTCCTATATTATATTACTAATTCTCATTTTTGTCTCCTTCTCTTTTAGAAAACTTTTGAAACCATTTAAATGCGCAAATTGATGACCATACCGCAATTATTAATCCTTAAATTCAGTGTAATTAGTTACAGAGAATAGTGGAGTAATAAAATCACTAAGTTTGGACTATGGCTACCGACTTCCAAAATAATTTTACGACTTGCTGTCGGAACTTATTAAAATAATTATTGAACTAATTTTCGACGGAAAGAAAATTTAGTAAATCCATTATTCAAGTGTATACGAACATGAAATACAATGCCTCTAGTTATAGGCATATACAATGGCGAACTCTGGAGAAGAACAATGCCCATTATGGCGTATGGGGATACGTAGTAGAAATTATGGCCATTATGAATATTTCTATCGGAATAAGGAATGCAAATGTACATTTACAATATTCATAACAAAACTCCTATATTTTTGTAAAAAGAATTTTATACTACTTAAGAACAAAAAGGCATCACATTTAGTTGGAAGATTGGGTAAGGAAAACACAATAAAATTCTGCACTAAAAGGAATCAATTGCAAATAAAACCCTAAATAGTGTCGTTGTTATGTGAACTGATGTCAACTTGCACACATGAGATCAAAAACAGATAACTCAAACTTTAATCTTGTCTAACAAGATATGTTAAGATTTCTTGCTTCCTTATGTCACTAACGGATCGTGTGCAGTGCAATTATTCATTCATTAACAAAATATAAAGATGCCAAGAAAATTGTTACAAAACTAGCTCCATGCATAAATGGATAAAAAGACAACAAAACACAAATATTATTAAGAAACTAAGTTCAAACCAATAACATAAAACAAGAAAGTAGATAAGAGATATAGAGAGAAAGAGAGGAGAGATTCTTATTTCTTCCATGTATTCAAGTGTATGCAATATCACGTCAAATCCTCTATTTATAGTATTGCATAGAGGTATACAAAAGAATGTCATAAACATGACATTAACCATTTGAGATCATGGAGGAAGATCATGGGGATGTTATGGAGGTATGAGAGTTACAACCATAACTCCATAAGTATTGGAGTTGTGGGAGTTATGGAGATAATGGAGAAGAGTAGCGACTGTTATTCATTTAGGAGTTATGAACATCCACATATAATATAATATTTCATAACACTCCCCCTTGGATGTCCATAGATAATGTGCCTCGTTAAAGCCTTGCTAGGAAAAAATTCCGTGGGAAAAAAAATTCTAGTGAAGGAAAAAGAATACACATATCTAGTAGTACACATTGCTTGCTGCCTCATTAAAAATCTTATCAGGAAAACCCAGTGGGATAAAACATTGGCTAAGGAAAAAGGCGTGCAGCGCGTGCTATACTCCCCCTGACAAAAATATCACTTGATATTTCGGAGACGATGAATTCCAATCTAATATAACAACTTCTCAATTGATGAGGTCGGCGATGCTTTGTGAAGAAGTTTGCCAAACTATCACTTGAATAAATTTGTTGAACATCAATCATGTCTAAAATAGAACTTTGGAAATATGCACTATTTTGTCTCCTTCGATAGTCCTTTTTTTTTTAGTTGATCTCTGCATGCAGTATCGTCTTCAATGCAATTTGAATCTTGTTAAATATCATAATATAACAATATCCTAACGTGCAAATAGATTGTTTAAAGAACGCACTTTTAAAAAAAAAGCATGCAATTGCAAAACCAACAAAATCTTGACAGTATTTGTTAGAACAAACAAATCAATATCAAGGATTTCTTTTGCAATATAACACTAATGGTATTTCAATATCTCCACATAGGAGTAAAACTATATCTTGCAACATATTGTTATACTCATTGTTTTAGCAAGATACATTAGTGCAGCTATTGCACTAGACACAAAAACAAATCATGTACGTCATTTCTCTAATCCACATAGGATTAGCTGAATCATTACTTAATAAGTTTCTTTGGAATCTTAATATTTTTCATAATAGTTCAAATCCTTCAAGGATTTTTTTCATATACACATATTAAATATAGTGTCAAAATTAAAACCTGAAAATGATTTCATCCACCACAGAAGAACATATCTCCATATAACTAATGCCATGATATTTACGAAAAATCTTGTGCCACAAGTCGCCTTTATGTCTATCGACTTGATTTTTCATTTCACTTTCAGGTGTTGGGAATATCCATCAAACTTAATATTTTTCAGGTGAAGTCAGTTTTCATTACGTATTTTTCATTTGCCAATCATTTATCTGTCCAAATTCCATGACAAATTTGAGCTCAAGATCCTCGTCAATATTAATAATATTGACGCTATATTATATCACAATATCATCGATGATCATTTTACATTGGTTCCATCATCACACGATAAAGACATAACTTATCAAGATCTCATTATTTTTAGGTACTTGAGCCTCTTCCATGAGGTCTTACAGAGTGTTATGTCGTGGTACTCTTCTAGAGCACTTGCCTCTTTATTATGACCTTCTTGATCATTTGCTCCACTATTTCTTCAAGGAGTTTTATCTTTGGAACCGATTTATCTATTACACTTCATGCGTGCCATAAACCCTGTCAATCATGGACGTTATTCAATTTGGAGCATTAGCAACTGAAATATGACATTTAGCTGGGTCAGCAAATGCGTCTAATATTTTGCAAATGAATTATCACTTGAACTTCTAGTTCACATTTTGCTTGTACGAGGATCTAGGTGAACTCATAATAATTCATTCCATGTATTACTTTTTCAGCTTTCCATTTTCTCCCCTAATGCAGGGACCACCAACACATATCCTTAACTTTTCTTTGGGGACCTATCATTGTGCATTGTGGTGGAATAGTTAAATCATATAGCACATCCATATTTTTAGATGAAAATTATTTGGTTCTTGTCCCTGAACTAATTTTGATAGGGAGAATTTATCATAACTTGTTGGCTAGATGCGTACAAGTGTTGTTTTATATTAAATAATATATCTCATACCGAATTTATTTTTGGGAGTTTTGTTCTCATAACTCATGGTTTAGATATAATTGGAGGCATACAATTTCTGCTAAACCAACTTAGATTTAAACCAACATTATCAATATAAATCATCATAATTTATATACTGGAACTGTGCTCTTATAATTTGAGCAAGCAACCTTGCAAAATCCAAATTGCAAGTTGATACAAACGTACATGTGACCATAGAATAGATGCATCTATTATAATCATATAATAGTAAACGTTCCACATGGCAGGTGACTGGGCCCATATATATATCACATTTTATTCGTTCCAAAAATCAAGGGATTCAATCCCAACCCTAGCTGGTATAATAATCAATTTATCATGAGAACTAGTCGTACATGAGAATTCTCGAAGAATCTCCTAATTCTTCAATATATGTCAATGTGAATTCACAATCAATTTTCGTATCATAATTGAACCGGGATGACCAACCGGTCACGCCAACTTGTATTTATTTCAGTAAATATTTGTACTTTGGCATGTGATTCCATCATCATGCTTATATATGTGTAGTACAAATAAAAAAAAATCGGGTAACCTTTCATATTTACCCGGTATGATTATTGGAATATGAAGATATTCAATCTTCCTTTCATTTATAGTCTCAAATGCCAAGCTTTTTGGCTATTATATTTGAAACTCAAAAAGTTTCTTTTGAGACTTACTGTAATATAAATGTTAAGAACAATTTTATTCATATGGATAGTAACAAATTTTCTCTTCTGGAGCTCTTAATTGATTTTGTACTACAAGATCTTTTGTCACACCATCTATATGTTGAATATCTCCTTCACGGAGAAAATCATATCATAATAATTGTCACGGAATCATCATAAGCAAAATCATTTATTGCTTTAATTTTGCCTTTAATAACTTTTTATAAGACATGGCAAAATATTTTTGGTGTACCACATGTACCCGACCAATGACATATTCATGTAACCAATGACAATAATGGCGCCTATCGTGTTACAAGGCAAACCTATTTCCAAAAAAATTATTATTGATTGATTTGAAGAATTTAATAAAACAATATCAACATTTACATTTCTCATAAAGTAAATCAACTCAGAATATAATTCATATAAAGATACGGAAGCTAGCCTCAAACATCGAGGTGTCACTAAGTCATGAGCGTCTAAAACTATGAACTAAGATATATAAACTGTCTAACTGTCCAAAGAGGAAATAGATGATAAAAGGAGAACAAGGTCCTGCGGACACTAGCAACTACCTTGCAATCTCCACAGATAGTCGGCCTGAACTCAACGATCACCGCGCTCTAACTCACCTGGATATGCACATAAAGTGCAGGGTGTAGTATGAGTACAACCGAGTCAATAGTAACAGAAATAACTAAGGAACTAAGTAGTAATGACGAGCTGAGCAAAACAATCCAATTATTTATTTTCACAATTCATCAATAACATGAATAAACAGTTAAATCCCATAACTTAATAAATGCTACAAAGAAGTTAACATGTAAAATGCAGCAAAGGCAAAAGTAAAGGCCACCTTACAGCAACGCCACTCCATCACTCAGCACTCGCACTCAACAATTAACACTCACACAGCACTCTGAGCTCATTGGGGTGTGTACAGTCTCCGTAGGGGCTCCCAAAGCCCAAATTGCTAAGCACGGACAGCTCACGTGCCATAATATCAATACCTGGATCCGCATGATTAGCTCACGTGCTACGCGGACAACTCACGCGCTATGGTATCAGTACCTGGACCCTCACGGTCATCTCACGTGCTACGCGGACAGCTCACGTGCTATGGTATTAATATCCTCACAACTAGGCCCTCAACCTCACTCAATCATGTGCCTCACTAGCCTCATCATCATAGTCAAATAAGGGGACACAACCCGCATCAAGTATCACATCATACTAACAAATATTAGAGACTGAGGTAAACATGTAAAATAATTTCTATGATTGAGTACAAATAATATTAGCATGAATAAAGCCTAAGCATGATCTATAACATGAAGGCAGACAAGTTCAACAGCAAGTAACTACGTAAACACAAATGATGGCCATGAGGCCTCACGAGACATACCATGTCTTCATCCCTCGAGGTATACACCCACACGCATGTCACCTAGCGTGGGTATCACCTCCAAACAGTCACACGATATCAAATTCTCCGGGTTTATACCCTCAAAGCCAGAGTTAAAACTGTTACTTACCTTAACCGCGTAAAATCCTATTCGGGGATTCCCTCGTCTCTGGACTCGGTCTCCAAAAGCTCAGAATCTAACCAAAACCAGAATACTACTATCAACATAGGCTAAGGAATCGAATTCTTCAATAAAAACTACATAAATAGGCCAATAATCCGAAATAGGCCAAAACCTGGCCCCCGGGCCCACGTCTCGAATTTGGTCAAAAATGGCAGAATCAAAACTCTCGTCCTCTCCCCAGCCTAACCATACAAAATTTATCAAAATTGGACTCCGTTTGGTCCCTCAAATACCTACCTAAAACTCTCCAAAGTCAAGCCCTAACTCCCTAAATTTCACTTTGAAATCATCAATCAAATCCCAAAAACGAAGATGGATTCATGAAATAAAACCAAAACCGAGTAGAGAACACTTACCCCAATCCCTATGGTGAAAATCGCATCCCAAATCGCCCAAATCCGAGCTCCCCAACTCAAAATATGATCGAATGAACAAACCCTAATGTTATTTTTTTTTCCAGCTATTCTGCCTCGTTGCTCGTGCAAAACGATCTTGAAACTCTCTTTTTATGCCTCCAATGGATTTCTTGTGAAATTCTAGTCAAGTTAGGCTTTTAAATAACTCAATTTGCCTTATAATGAATGAGATATATAGGTTTTAATATTTGCAAATAGTGCAAATTTTTAAATACGCCGCCAGTGGTAATTTCGTAATTAATCTGAAAAATATAATAACATTAGTAAAATGACCATAAAATCCTCATACGATGTTCAAATTCGACGATTCTTTTTTCTACGGGTCCATAATTACGATACGGATCTAATTCTTCATTCGAAACAGAAATCGGAGCTCATTTGTTCAATATGATATCATTTATTCTTGTAAAACAACGTCGAAACATAAGAAAAATGAGCGCAACACAACACAAACCTATCCGAAACTCATCCGAGACCCTCGAGACCTCAACCAATAATTCAAACAAGTCATATATCACTACCCAGACTTAGTCGAACCTCCAGAACACTCAAGACAACACCAAAACACCAAATCAACCTCGAATTCAATCCTGAGAACTTCTAAACTTCCAAAATTCACCAACGACGCTGAAACATATCAAAGCACATCCGAATGACCTCAAATTTTGCACACAAGTCCTACTACATCATACGGAGCTACTCTTGCCCCCAAACCTGAGCGAAATACCAATGCTCAAAACGACCGGTCGGGTCGTTACATTCTCCCCCACTTAAATATACGTTCGTCCTCGAACGTGCCAAAAGTTATTCCTAAGCCGTCAAACCGCCGTCAAACCTTACCATGCTTATACCTCGGGGGTGATAACATCACCCTATTCCATATAGGACCGACAATATAACGTAACTGAAGTTCATTACTTCAACCTTAGTCCGTAAACCACATAATTCCATTTTCAACAACTGGAATTTACTACAAGACCCGAACTTTGCATCTACACACTAAAATCACATCTCGCACCTCATCTAGGGAATCACAAGCCGTCGATGCTCAACTGATACCGAGCGCTCATGTGTGCATACGAATGCGTGGAAGAAATTCAAAGAGTACACTTCAAGCTGAATCAATATCGCACGATAAGAATTCAAGAATGTGAAATTTTGCAAAAGGTTCTGCAGTCCCTTGAAGATAAGTACAGACGTCTCCGCACCGATATTCAAGACTCTACTAAACTCACTCATGACTCATGAGACCTATGTAACCTAGGCTCTGATACTACCTTGTCACGACCCAAAATCTAACCATGGTCGTGATAGCACCTATCGTGTTACAAGGCAAGCCTAATCCCAAAATATTACAATTGATTGATTTTAAGAATTTAATAAAACAATATCAACATTTAAATTTCTCATAAAGTAAATCAACTCTAAATATAATTCATATAAAGATACAGAAGCTGGCCCCAAACATCGAGGTGTTACTAAGTCATGAGCGTCTAAAACTATGAACTAAGATATATAAACTGCCTAACTGTCCAAAGAGGAAATAGATGATAAAATGAGTAACAAGGTCCTGCGGACACTAGCAGATACCCGGATATCCGGCCTGAACTTGGGGATCGGCGCTCTCTAACTCACTTGGATATGCACATAAAGTGCAGGGTGTAGTATGAGTACAACCGACTCAGTAGTAATAAAAATAACTAAGGAACTGAGTAGTGGTGATGAGTTGAACAGAACAATCCAATTATTTATTTTCACAATTTATCAATAACATGAACAAACAGGTAAATCCCATCCTTAGTAAATGCTACAAAGAAGTTAACAGGTAAAATGCAGCAACAGCAAAAGTAAAGGCCACCTTACAGCAACGCCACTCTATCACTCGGCCCTCGCACTCAACACTCACACATCACTCTGCGCTCACTGGGGTGTGTACAGGCTCCGGAAGGGCTCCCAAAGCCCAAATCACTAAGCACGGACAGCTCACGTGCCATAATATCAATACTTGGATCCGCACGGTCAGCTCACGTGTTACGCGGACAACTCATGCGCTATGGTATCAGTACCTGGACTCGCACGGTCAGCTCACGTGCTACGCGGACAACTCATGCACTATGGTATTAATATCCTCACAACTAGGCCCTCAGTCTCACTCAATCAGGTGCCTCACTAGCCTCACCATCATCATCAAATACGAAGACACAGCCCACATCAAGTATCACAACATACTAACAAATAATAGAGACTGAGGTAAACATGTACAATAATTTCTATGACTGAGTAAAAATAATATTAGCATGAATAAAGCCTAAGCATGATCTCTAACATGAAGGCAAACAAGTTCAACAACAAGTAACTACGTAAACACAAATGATGGCCATGAGACCTCACGGAACGGACCAACTCTACATCCATCGAGGTATACACCCACACGCATGTCACCTAGTATGGGTATCACCCCCAAACAGTCACACGATATCAAATTCTCCGGGTTTATACCTTCAAAGCCAGAGTTAAAACTGTTACTTACCTTAACCGCGTAAAATCCTATTCCGGGATGCCCTCTTCTCTGAACTCGGTCTCCAAAAGATCAGAATTTAACCAAAACCAGAATACTACTATCAACATAGGCTAAGGAATCGAATTCCGCAATAAAAACTTCATAAATAGGCCAAAAAACCGAAATTGGTCAAAATCCGGCCCCCGGGACCACGTCTCGAATTCAGTCAAAAATGGCAGAATCAAAACCCTCGTCCTCTCCCGAGTCTAACCATATAAAATTTATCAAAATCGGACTCTGTTTTGTCCCTCAAATCCCTACCTAAAACTCTCCAAAACTCAAGCTCTAACTCCCTAAATTTCACTTTGAAATCATCAATCAAATCCCAAAAATGAAGATGGATTCATGAAATATAACCAAAACTGAGTAGAAAACACTTTCCCAATCCCTATGGTGAAAATCGCCTCCAAAATCTCCTAAATTCGAGCTGCCCAACTCAAAATACATTGTGTGAAGAAGGGAATATACATTGTTTTGAAGTAGAATAACAGTAAAAGATAAGACTAAGAAGAGACTCCAGGGTCTGCGGACGCCAGAAGATCTACCTTGGGTCTCCTGATAGCTACCCGACAGCTAATCTCTCAATCAGCCAGAGCCGGTACCAAAATCTGCACAGAAAATGCAGAGTGCAGTATCAGTACAACTAACCCCATGTACTGGTAAGTGTCGAGCCTAACCTCGACGAAGTAGTGATGAGGCTAAGACAAGACACCTACAATCAAACCTGTACAATTTAACAGTGTATATACAAATAACAATAAAACTAACAGGTAATATTGGGAGGGGGAAACATGCTGAGGGGAAATACGAGATAAGGAACTACAACAGAAAGATAACTTGAATAGTCAATATACTATGAACTAATAAGAACCAGTGGACACAGTAAAGGAACAATGCACAGCATCACCCTTCGTACTTTTACTCTCATCCTCACTAAGGAAATTAATAGAAACGGCACGCTATCACCTTCGTGCATTAACTCTCATAACATGACACATCATCACCCTTCATACATTACACTCACAATATGCCACGACATCACCCTTCATGCATTAACACTCTCAACCTCACATAAAGTCAATAGAAACGACACGGAATCACCCGTTCGTGGATTAACACTCTTTCTCACCTTAATGCAATGAACAATAACAACAGGGAGATAAAATAACAAGTACAAGTCTTACTCTCACATTTGGTTCCACACTGGCAACCTCAACTTCGGAATCAATACTCAAATAAACCAAAAGATTTGTAAACATGATAAAGCGATCAATTTAACAATGCTAGTCTAAAACATCGATAACATGAGCAAAGGAAGTTATATTTGCAAGAAACCACACCCACCCGCATGCTTTATCCCAACTACAACGCATAAGTACTCGTCACCTCACATATACGTTGTTCACAATAATTAAACAAGTAGAAAATAGGCAAAACAATTCCTATTCCCTCAATCAAGGTTAATCACGATACTTACCTCACTGAAACGGCCAAATTCAAATCTTAACCACGACTTTTCCTTTCACACAAACCTCCGAACTGATAGAATCTAGAAAATTACCAACCAAACAATTCAATTTAAGCCTTAGGAAATACCCACGATTGTAAAGAATTCAATTTAGGCCATTTTTGAAAAAGTCAACACTCGGGCCCTCTTTGTCCAAACTCGGAATTCGGACCAAAATCCGATTACCCATTCACCCCGAGCCTGGTTATATAATTTATTTTGGAATCCAACCTCAATTTGAGGTCTCAATTCCCAATTTATCAAATCCTTAGCTTCTCACCCCAAAACCCCCAATTCCACCGTGAAAACTTTAGATTTTAGGTTGAATCTTAGGAAAAAATAGTGGAAGATTGAAATAAATTAGTTTAAGATCACTTACCAATGATTTGGGGAAGAAAAGTTCTTTGGAAAATCGCCTTTTATGTTTCTAGGTTCTACAATTTGAAGAATGAATCAAAAATCGCGTTTAAGTCCTATTTCTTCAGCTGCAGATATCTCATTTGCGACCTGGGCGTAGCAAATGCGAACCCCGCAAATGCGATTTTTTCTTCGCAAATGCGAACAGAAGAGGATCGCAAATGCGACCAATACTTCGCAAATGCGAAGGTCCACCCCCCAGCCCACTGCTCGCAAATGCTAGATCTGCAGGTCTGATGCACACCAGCTATGATTTCTAAGTTCAATTCACTTCGTAGCTTATCGGAAACTCACCCAAGCCCTCCGGACTCAAAACCAACTATGCACACAAGTCTAAAAACATCATACGAACTTGCTCGCGTGATCAAATCGCCAAAATAACACCTAGAACTACGAATTGTACATCAAAGCAAATGAGACTTCAAGAAAACTTTGAAATTTCTATTTTCACAATTGGACGTCCGAATCACGTCAAACCAACTCCTTTTTTCATCAAATTTCACATACAAGTCAAAAATATGGTATTGGACCTATACCGGGTTCCAGAACCAATTTACGAACCCGTTATAAAAAAAGTAAAACTTTGTCAAACATTTCAAATCAATAAGCCTTTAACTTTCAAATTTCGATAAAGTCCGATATCTCGGGCTAGGGACTTCCGAGTTCGATTTCGGGCATTCGCCCAAGTCCTAATCACAGCACGGACCCACCGGGGTCGGCAAAACACGAATCCCGGTTCGTTTACTAAAAATATTGACCGAAGTCAACTCAAATGAAGTTTTAGACAAAAATCCTTAATTGTCATAGTTTTTAACATAAAAGCTTTCCGGAAAGACGCCCGGATTGCACACGCAAATTGAGGAAAGCTAAAACATGATTTTTAAGACTTTGGATCACAGAATTAGATTTCAAAACACGAGATGACCTATCGGAGTAGGAGATTTTGGTGCTGAGTTTTATTTTTATGTTCAAATTTTCAATTATTGCATCTAAGTTTGACTAATTATTTCTCATCATAACCCATATTTAACAAGTGGATAAAAAATCTATACTTTTCACAAGAAGAAAAATATGAATTTATTACTTATGAAATTGGGATCAATATATTGTTTAGTCCAAGTCTGGACCACCATTGAATTAGCTTTATGTAACCACTCGATCGGTCGTTACGTAGAACATGCATTATTTTTACTACTTATGCCTGGTTGTAGCTTGGTTATACTGTTCATGATGTGTTAGAGTCGGTCAGTTCGGGTTCGGAGTGATTATAGAAGGGATTGAGACACTTAGTCTCTAAAAGTAGCCTTAGAGTTGGAAAATCAATCGGGAGTTGACTTATTGGTAAACGACCTCGGAATGCGGATTTTATGGCTCGGATATCTTCATTAGGTTATTTGGGACTTAGGAGTGTGTTCGGAATATTTTTGTGATGTCCGGTGTAGAATTAAGCTTGAATTGGCGAAAGTTAGTTTTTGGCTATTTCCAGTCAGCAGTGAAAATAGGCTATAGGGGTCGTAATGGAATTTCGACAGTTGAAACAGGTTCGTAATGTTATTTTGGATATGTCTGCAAAAGTTTAGGTCAATCGGAGTTGTTTTGGGTAGTGTCGGCATAGTTGGTGGAATTTGGAAAATTCAAAGTTCATAGGCTTGAATTCGATGTGTTTTGGGGGTTTTGACGTTGTGTTTGGTGTTTCTAAGGCTCGACTAAGTTTGAATGACCCTACGTGGTGCGTTGGTATGTTTGGTTGGGGTCCCGAGGGGCTCGGGATGGTTTTGGGTGGTTAACAGGGAGTTTGGAATGGTTATTCTATTGCTGATGTTGTTGTTACTGGTGTTTTCGCACCTGCAGAAGGGGAGACGCAGGTGCGGTCCCGTGGGAGCGGACATGGCTCCACAGGTGCGGAAGTTTGGCTGAGTAAGAAGAGTCCGCAGGTGCGAGGTAATTGCCGCACCTGCGAGGCCGCAGGTGCGGGAGGTCGATCGCAGGTGCGAAAGTTGAGGTCCTTGGGATTTTCCGCAGGTGCGCACCTGGGATCCGCAGGTGCGGTTCCGCAAGTGCGATTAAGTGGTCGCAGGTGCGGAACCACTGGGCAGAAGGTATAAAAGCGTGCCTTTGCGAATTTTAGCCATCTTTCTCAATATCTCATCCGGGTTTGAAGCTTTTGAAGGGTTTTTGAGGAGGGAATTCGATAGTGCTTCATTGAGGTAAGGTTTTTGGACTCTAAAATTGTTTATATATGATTAAAGGTCGGATTTATGGTGGGAAATTAGGGAAAAATCTGTGCAAATTGGGTAATTAGGGCTTGGGACTAAGAGGCTTTAAAATGGGAATTTGAGGGGTCATTTGGACTCCGATTTCAGTATTCATGGTATGTATAGACTCGTGGGAGGACGAGGATTCTTGTGGGGTAAATTTTATCGAGTTCCAAGACGTGGGCCCGGGGGTCGGGTTTGACCAATTTCGGGATTTTCGAGTATTTTTGATAAATTTCGATTGGAATTAGTTCCTTAGCATATTATAGTGATATTCATCTGATTGTTGGTTGATTTGGAGCACTCGGAGGCCGGATTTAGAGGCAAGGGCACTGCTGAGTAGTATATTACCCGGTTAACGCTTCCAAACTTGGAACTGAGGGTTCGAAACCCCAAACTATCTGATATTTGATGTTAATTAAGGTGACGCACTTGACAAGTGACGGGCATGCGGGCGTACACCGAATATTTGTTTCCTGGATCATCCCATGACACTGTCTAATGGTTATCTCAGGTTGATATTGGTACTGTGAAGGTTGCATTTACCTTGAACGCAATAGAAATCATGCTAAGTATAAATGTTAAGGCTTCACGCAATTATGTTCAGACCGGAACGGTCGACTATTACTGTCTCTGTTTATGATTATTGTTTTCATGTACTCAGTCCTGTTATAGTATCTTTTTCATGCCTCAGTCTCGTAAATTGCTAGTTTATTCTATATTATCATTGGTTTGGGCTGATTTTCATATGTTAGAGCATGGTGAGTGAGACTGGAAGGTACTGACTGAGTGAGACTTGGAGACTGTTTTTGAGACAGTTATGAGGTCGGACTGCACACCGCATCGACCCTGGAATCATGCCTTTGTTGTCTTGATATAGCGCTTGGGCTTATAGGAGCCCCTCCGGAGTCTTTACACCCCCAATGAGCGCATAGATATTGAGGGATGGATCTTCCATGGACATGGATCTTGTCCGAGTGATATGTTCCGGAGATGGACCTTCTCCGTGGGGCTTATGTTCCGGAGATGGATCTTCTATGTGGGGCTGGATCGGCCTTTTTCCTCAGTACTAGGTGACTGTGTCACTTGTGTTTATGTAATATCCGGGATGGACTTTCCCTGGGCCGGAAGGCCAGATTCTAGTACTGAGTGGACCACCTTATGAGAGTTTGATTACTGAGTACACATCATTCTTGATTCTATATGAATTCATGCGGGTATGTAGGGATACAAACATAAATTGATGCATCTTATTTATTTTCTGATATATTACCGTCATGTCTAAGTTATATACTGTTTTTCAAATTTATGAGGAGGTTTAGTCCGTCACTACCTCTCAGCCCGTAGTTTGGTTTCGTTACTACTGAGTTGGTATACTCACGTTACCCCCTGCACCTTGTGTGCAGATCCAGGTACACCGAGATTCAGCTCTGGTCAGTGAGTAGNTCTTTCTCTTCTACCTGTCGTATTTACTCTCAGACTATGTTGGTCATTTCTTTTTGGGTTGTATTATGTATTAGCAGCTCATGACTGTGTGACACTGGATCCGGGTTTTGTAGGATTTGGGTTCTTGATTCTCATAAAACTGTTTTCAAATTCAAACTTACTATTATTATTGATTTCAGACTTGTTAAAAATTGTATTTTCCCTTATAGGTGGCCCTAGATTAGTTTAGATAGGTGGCTGGCCTGGTTCCACGTCAGGCGCCATCACGGCTCTGAAATTGGATCGTGACACTTTTATGTAAATTCATTTGTTATTGAAGTGTCAATAATTTGTGTAAAAGCGTAACTGGGCCTCGCGTCAATTTTATTTGGATCACAAGTGATTCTATCTGCCAAATTTAGTGCACTAGTTGCCAATTGCAAGATCTTTGGTTAACACCTTTACTCAGCTTTGGACTGGGAAGCAAAACTCTTGGGCTTCATTTCAAAGTTGAAAAGGAACTTGAAATTTATATCACATCTCTCTGTCTCTCCGGTGGAAAGTCTTATAAATCTCATGGATAATTGCTCACCAAGAAATCCAATAAACCCCAAACAGATATTAGTGATAATCATATCGAACCCGGAACTCAGCATTATTGGACAACAAAAACTGGATCATTTAGCTCTTTTAGACCTAAAACATTACCAAAATTAGTCAATTCCTACAATGCTATCAACATTAGCCAAATACTATCAATATTAGTGTATTTAGTTCTTTTGTATTCCCACTGCCTTACAAGATGAAATCACAAAAACACCAATTCATCCTACAGTTTATGGAACTGCTAATACAATATTATTCCAGTAATTATCTACGCGCTTTACCATTTTAGGATTCCTTTCATTCATAAATTCAAGTGGATGAAGCTAACATAGGTTGGCATTAGAATTATTCTACAGGAAAAGTTTTAAGTTAGAAAAATATAAATAATCTGATATTCTTTCTACCACAATTTTATGTTGAAGAGCACTTGATTATAGTAAAATATAGTTATATGTTTAGTCTGGCATAGTCTTGTTAATAAGTGAGTGGAAATTAAGACTACAAATAGAACTTTTGTTTTGTACAATTGGTGGAAACTTTTCACTGCATTAAACCTCAACATCTGAAAATTTAAGTAATACTTTAAAGCTTGCTTAAACTTTAGTTTAAAATTCGGATCACCAAAATTGGAATTTGTTTTGAGTAGATGTTGTTGAAATAGATTAGATATATTTTCAGGAGCTTGAACCTCAATTTTGAAACGAATGGTGGAGATTTGAGTTTGTTTGAATCAAAATTCGAAGTAGAAGATGATATGTGTATCACTTTCTTTTGTATGTTGGAGAGAAAATTTTAAACTCCATTTCCACTAATTATTTTGACTCAAAACTAGTCCAGATCAGCTCCAATCTTTCTCAAATTTTATATTGCCTCATCAATATATTTCAACAAATTTCATCTATACCCGTAAAAAAAAAACTTTTTTTTGCCTATGCTTTTCTAATGTTGTATATCATTAACAACGAATTTTAATTCAACTCCGGCCAAAATCACCTCCAATCTCTCTTATATCATTAAGAACAATTATTTTTCGCCTAGGTTATTTGGGTGCCGTGTGTATGTATATATATATATATATATATCCGCAAGTGTGGATGGAGTGGTGCAGAAGTGAAGTTGGTCTGGCTAAGGGAGCATTGCACGTGCGAAGAGGTGGCCGCATAAGCAGAGTCTCTCCAGCGGAGAAGGAGCCGCAGAAGCGGAGAATGGGAGAGGCTGAGGTGGTCAGGTGTTTCCGCAGAAGCGAACGTTCGGGTGCAGAAGCGCTTCCGCAGATGCGGATTTGGGGACCCACAGAAGTCGTGTTGCATGTGGAATTATTTTCTTAAATTGCAATTATGTACTGAGTCACAACTATTATTTGCATATCATATCTCAATCTTTGTGCTATTTATTGATGCCCGAGAGACTGGAGAGATTGATGACTGAGTGAGGTCGAGGGACTGATTGTGAGGATATCTATGGGATCAGGTTGCACGTCGTATCATGTTTTATTAATTCATGCCATGATTGTCTTATTATAGCGCTTGGGCTGGATTTACCTTTTCCAAGTCTGCACACCCCACGGTGAGAAGAGGTACCTACTGAGTGCGAGTGCGAGTGCAAGTGTCGAACATTTGGGAGGATTAAGTGACTGTGAAGAAGGAGTGATTGTGAGGATGGAGTGAATGGGAGGACTGAGTGATTGATACTCTAAGAGTATGCATATGATTTCACCAATGTTTGTACTTCAGTTGGCATACATAAATGACACGTAGATATCGAGATGTTCCATATCTTGTTTCAATTGAACTTGACATATCTTGCCTGTTTGAGCTTTAAATGTTAAATTTGGAAAGATGTCTATCTTTCTGTACTGTGTTTCTGTAATTGAACTATACATGTGAAGCTCGTCATTGCTTTTAGCCCAATAGTTAGACTTGTTACTTACTGAGTTGGTTCTACTCACGCAACACCCTGCACTTCATGTGCAGATCCAGGTGTTTCCAGATACAGTGGTTGCTGATTATCAGAGTTTTCAGTCATTCAGAGACTATCAAGGTAGTTGCCTGGTCCGCAGACCTTGACTCTCCTCCCATATCCCTCATATATTTGTATAGATGCTCATGTACTCAGTGACGCCCTAGTTTTGGAAAACTTCTGTATCGAGTTGTGGCGGTTTTATCCAGTTTTATGAGATTTTACTTATGTAAAACTATTTCTCGTATATTTAAAATTTAAAAGTGTTGGTATGTCTGAGTTGCCGGCTTGCCTAGTATCGTGATAGGCGCTATCACGACAGGTTGAGTTTTGAATCGTGACATTATTATGTAGTGTTATCTTATTTAATTATCTATAGTTGATGCACATTCTTAATGACTTATTCCCTTATTTTGTTTTTCAAACAATATTGGTATACCCAATGGCGCAACACTCGATATTATAAAATTCGTGTTCAGTAAGTATCGCAATGTTTCATTAGCTCTCTCAATATCAAAGTCTATTTCTCATATTGGAGGTAGTCCTGGTAAACCTTACGAATAAATTGGAGAATCTCTCTACAGAAGTTACGAGACCCTAACCAATCTTATTCAATAATTGTAGAGCCTTCTTAAATGATATAACCTCGACTATCACTAGGATATGATTCTTTTTTTTTTACAACTAGGTTTGCTAGATATGTCAATCTAACTACCTTCGCATGGAAATAAAAGGTAATGTAATAAGATAAAAATCAATCACACCTATAATCACGTCAAAATTAACAAGGTAAAGTACAATTTGACTTGATAGGGTATCCTATCTCTCAACTTTAATCTGATAAGCTTAATACAAAGTTTCAACTGTGCGAGATTCTTCCATAAAAGTGGAAACTATTAAAGGAACTCATTATATCTCAAGATGTTACTTATCTAACTCTTCTCCCATACAAGAAAAATAAACTCATACTGTGAGATACCTTCTTAAATGAATTCTTAGTTGCATGAAAATCACATCCAGTTCTTAAAGAAAAAATTCTAGCAAGTTCAACTTCTGCATAATAGGTCATAGTCTTCGTATGTGAGAGTATTTCCTTGTTTAAACGGTTAACCAACCATTAGACAAGCCTCTAAACCTAAGGCATAAGGTACCTAGCCAGTTGATAAAGCCTGGTGTTACATGTCAGTACATCCATCATCTGAATTAATTTCTTAAGTACCTATCAGGTTTGCGCTTTCAACTATCAAGAAGGAAATAATTCATAAAAAGTTTTCTAAACTTACTTCTAAGTCATCAATTTGATGGCAAAGGAAACCCAAGGCAACATATTTCCCACTTTGTCGAGACTTGTAGCAATGCTGGAATGCATGGGGACATTTTGGTAAAACAATTTGTTAGTTCTCTGAAAGGGAACGCATTTGATTGGTATATTGGCTTGGAGCCCGAGCCCATTGATAGCTGGGAGAAACTTGAGAAGGAATTCCTCAATCATTTTTACAGTACCCGAAGAACTGTAAGCATGATAGAGTTGACAGGAACCAAGCAAAGAAAGGACGAGCCCGTGGTGAATTACATTAATCGATGGAGGGCGTTAAGTTTGGACTGCAAGGATCACCTTTCAGAATATATATATATATATATATATATATATATATATATATATTATTGATAATTTTTTATGGCTATTTTAGATAGTGGCTAATCGTTGGTAGATATCTTTTATTTGTGGCTATTTCCATAGTTTTCTATTAATTTAATATTATATTATAGTGTTTCTATTTTCTTATTATTACATCTTTACTTTATTCAAATTTTATCCAGCATATCTTTTTTTCGTGTGGAATCTTGGAACTGGAATGAGGAAAGGAAAATCAAGCAACTGATAGCCAAGAACCGATTCCAGATTAGTCGTTGCTACAAAGGAGGCTAATAGTTAGCAGACTCTTTGTAAACATTGGAATATTGGAGAAAATAGAAATATTTTCATCGAGGCTATATGGATTGCAAAGTTCACCTTTGGAAATGGATACTATAACTTTATTTGAATGTAGGTTAGCTATTCTCTTGAAACCTTACAAGGATGTAAAGTGTTGGAGTTGTATTTAGGCCACTTGACTATTCTGTATGTAGCTAATTATTTGTATTATCTAATCTTCTTTTATTTTTTTTGTAATTGGTTAGAATTGGATGTATATGAACTTGTATATAAATGATTAGTGGTTCCACTTTGGGACCAAGTTGCCTACTTTTACACAGAAGCATCTCCCGTCTCTTTCTCGAACATTCTCTCTCTTCTTCTTCGTTGGTCTGTGCTTATTTCATCAAATTCAACATGGTATCAGAGCGATCTATCATCGATTCGATGTAGATTTCGTGTTTTCATAGTTCAATTTCTTTGTTTTTTTCATTTTGGAAAAATCGAAAACCCTAGGGTGTGAGTTTGAGATTTTTTTCCTCTGATTCTCCAATTTTGGTTGTTGTTTGTTCGTCGATTTTTCTGGTTTTGAAGCTTTGGAGTTTCTTTTTTCAATTTCATCGGAGTAACTTTCGGATTTGGGCTATTGTTTTTCGTGATGGTACTAATCTTTTGCGATGGTATCTTTTCCCAATCAAATGGTTTCTCGGTGATTTGCTTCATTTGGCGTTTCATTCTCTGATTCTTGGTATCTCAAGTTTATATTTGAGACGGTTTGGTAAGATCAATTTGCAATTTTTCCTCGATAGATATTACTGATAATTTTTTTGTGTTAATATTGCTCAACTTTGTGGAAGGATGAGTGACGACAGTGATTTTGGAAATGATCGTTGTTTAACCAAAGAAACGGATTCTTAGTCAAAGCTTATTTTAAAAAGTACTCGGGCTTCTGATAATCAAGAAATTCAAGACTAACAATAATGGAAATAAGAACTGAGAATAGTAAAGAAATTAATAGAAAGCACAAGAATGTAAAATATATTCCAATAGTGATCAAAATGTGTCCATACAAATAATGTTTCTTTCCCTTTTATAGGGAGCTTCAAGTACAACGCCTACTCCTCTTTATGATTGAGTCTTAATGAGAATTTATATCATTAATGAAACGTTATAATAGGTAATCGTAACTGTTTCGTGAAGATTCTATAACGTTTGAACTCATTAATTATAGATCTATGAATCTTCCCTTTTTCCTGTCCTGGTTCACTTTGACTGTGTCTCTTCAACTCTTTGAATAGACTCGAGCGCCGTTTCTAGTCATTTTATGGGTGTTTATCTCGTACCTACTTACTTTGTACCTCTTTCTAAGTTTTCCTCCAGCTGTCGTTCTTCCATTGATCCATGTGGCTTGCCATGTCAACCACTTGATTAATTTCATGTGTAATATTTATTTTTACTAATACAGATAGTCCCCCCACTTACCAATTATTCAGCAATTGAATATTTGGGAAGTGAATACTCATTTATGGCGGGAACTTTTTGTCGTCGTTTCACTCGTGCCATTGAGTCTGCTTCTGAACCAACACGTCGCTTGTCACTTCCATTTAATGCATGTGCCGCATGGCAGTCCCGGATTGGTTTTGTAATTCTTCAGCAGGTTTTAGGGCTTTTTGCGGCTGCATCAGTCACGAAGTGACAGTTTTCATAATGGCATTCCCATCATTATTTGCCTTTTTTGACAGTTGCCTCTGCATATAAATACATTGTTTGCCTTTGTTTCTACGAAAAACTTCCTTCTTCTTTTATAACTTACACATATTT
Source organism: Nicotiana undulata (assembly GCA_005239495.1). Taxonomy (NCBI): domain Eukaryota; kingdom Viridiplantae; phylum Streptophyta; class Magnoliopsida; order Solanales; family Solanaceae; genus Nicotiana; species Nicotiana undulata. The sequence goes on from ML291953.1 coordinate 35,394, forward strand.
CTTTCTCACTTAGTTATGTCTTCCTCAAATCCAGACCCTAAAAATTTATAATTGTAGACGTAATCTCCCTTCTTCTGCTCCGATTTGGAGTAGGAGAGGTGGAAAACTAAGAAGTTTAGGATCAGTATCTACTCGAGGATCCCCTTCTCAACTTAACATTACTCCTCCATCAACTTCTAGGGTTAATGTTACACCTTCATCATCTTCTAAGACTAGGGCTTCATCATCACATAAATCTTCTGCTAGGAGTAGAGAATCTAATGAACCACTTCGTGAACCTACAGTAGACGAAATCATACCCGCTGAACTTTCCTTTGTCACTGATAGTGAGGCAATAAAAAACCATATCACTTTCATGACATCTCATGACCGCGCTGATATTTACCCTTCTCAAATCACCGAGGGTTTAGTTTCTATTGTGCGCAGAGATTGTTACTGGAAATTTGACTTCCCGATTTTGGTCCCCAATGAGAATCAAAGGATTACTTCTTATAAAGTTGGCTCTTCTTTTGTGTACACATATCCATTCACATTAGGCTTTAGGCCACCCATTGATCCAGTCATTATCGAGTTTTGTCGCTTTTCTAATGTATCTTTAGGACAAATCGGTCCTATTATTTGGAAGGCAGTGGCATGACTTAGGTACTTAGCAAATTTGGCTTCTCTTCCTTTCACCTTCTACAATCTTATCCATCTCTACTCTCCCAAATTATTCCGTCAGGGAGTTTTCACTCTTGTGGCAAGGAGTAAGAGAGTTTTGGTCAGCCCTGAGGACGATAAAGATCGTGGATGTATGCTAGGTTTGTTCCTGCCCCTACTAGTAGATTAGTGGGTGAAGAGAATATGCCCTTCCCTGAAAAGTGAAACTTTGCACGTAAGTTACCTTTTAACTTCTTTTCTTTTCATGATGAGTACAGGTTCTCGTAACTGTTTTTTCTTCTTCTAGCAACCATGGGAACTGTTGAGGAGATTCCCAATTTTCGTGGTTAGGTAGAAAAATTGTTAATAGTTGCTCCGATGGAGGAAAGGTCTAGGAAGTACCTCTCAGTTAGGTTTGTATGGAAAGTAAAAACTCATGGTAAGCTTCTTTTTAACTTTCTTTTTACCCTCATACTTTCCTCGAAACTTATTGACCCTTTTGTTTATTAGGGTTTCCTGTTCGTAGTGTTACTGCTGCTGCAATTACTGCTTCAAGGCTCTCTTTATCGAAGGCTCAAGAGATAATTTTGGGTTCTTCATCAAAAGGAAGGCAGATAAGACTCAAAATTCTGAATATGAAGAAGAGCAAGAGGAAGGCTCGTTGGTGCGAAAGCCACGAGAAAGGAGACGAATTATTTCGGATGATGAATCTACTCCCCTTCCTAGTTCAACTCTCGTATCTAAACCTGATGATGCTACCCAAGTGAATTCTGATGAATAAACTCCTGCTGCAACCTATGATTCAGCTGAACAAATTTTCTCTCGAGGGTTTAATGAAGAAAATATTGGCTCAATTTCTAAGAAAGCGCCTCTTGCCATATTTCCCGCATCTTCTCCAATGGAACCTCAATTACCCATGCCTATCGTTATCTATGCTGCCCCAATTGTGACTCTCATGGCTTCTTCGACTACCCCTACTACCGTACCTTCTCACGTTGAAGTCGGTTCTTCTAGTAGTGGGGCGATGAGACAAGTTACCATAGAAGTTCCTGCTGAAGGTAACCTTTTGAAAAAATCAGGCTAGGCAGATGTATGGTTAAAACCTTTGATTGGCCCGGTCGAAAATTCGAAGTTAGAAAGCCATAGTTCTCTTACATGGATGAATGATATTGTACATTCGTCTTTGAAGGTACACATCGTGTGTTTTACTTTTCAGAAATTTACCTTTACTCGTATCACATTTTCCTTTTTATTGTTCAGATCAATCTCATTGGCACGGAGATGATGAAAAGGATTGTGCATATGGAGAAGCTGATGTACGACTACCATACTGAGGCGGATAATTGGAAAGAGCAGTTCGAGAGTCTTCAGCTTGACATGGAAGTTATAGAGGAAGATAAATGTACCTTGGAGCAGCAAGTAAAAGTCATGGCAGTGGAGTTGGCCATTGAGAAGGCTTCATCAAACCAGTCAGGCAAGAACAAAAATCTCCTTGAATCTTCATTCGATGAACAACTTTCTCAGGCTTCTGAGGAGATAAAAGCTTAAAAGATTTATTGAACCAGAAGGAAGCTTACTCTAGGGAACTTGTTAAAATGCTCGCAAAAGATCAGGAGGATCTTCGTATGTCCTCTAATAAGGTTCAATTCTTGGAGAGATCCCATGCCCCGCTGCAAGCTTCCTACGACGCATCTTTGATCGAAAAGGATGAGTTAAGAGCTGAAATTGATCAATGAGAGAAAGATTACGAGGTTGTTGAGGATAAAGCAGTCGTTGATGTAAGTTGGGACTATTTGAATACCCGCCTTGAAATATTAACAGAGGTAGGCCAGGAGAACTTTTACTTAAAAGTGTTAATTGTAAAAACCAAAGAGATAATTGAGAAGGCCCGGCAAAGTCAAAGTTTCTCATCACCCGAGGTTGATATTCCCAAAGGTGATGAGATTATACTTGGTGAAGTTGCTGCTCAACCCTCACCTGATCAAGCTGCTCTTCCTTCTGATGAAGCCAATCTTCCACCTAGTGAAAAATGATATTGAAAGTGTTGTTGTTATTTTTTTTATGTTGGAACAATTGGCGGTTTACCCCCGGTCCCATTTGGGGGTAAAGTTTTTGGAAAGTCCCCATGACAGTTTTGGGGTTATTTTGTATAAATCAAATAGGTTTGAACTAAGTTCGCACTTAGTTTTAACCATCTTATAATATCAATCTTATGTTTTTCGCTCAACTTGTGTGATATTTTAATTTGAGTTTCTGTCTTACTCTTATTGTTTGCATAAAAGTGCTTTAATTTTTCGTGTCTTTTTGAAACAAACACGATCTATAAAACAGGGCCCTTTTATGAAGGACACTTAATGAAGAAGACGTCTCAACTTATAATGGTGTAAATATACGTAAAAGAAATAGGAATACACACGTTCCTTTGAGTAGTGTTCTGAAGAAAGTTTTTGTATTATTTGAACTGTCATAATACTTTACATGTGTTCGAGTATCATCTATGTCTCTTTCCTAACTATTTTCTTTACAACATATTTGAATAAATACAAGGGTATGAATTATAACACGTGACTAAATACTGCCTTTAACCTAAACATTCGTTTACATCTACGAATATGTTCTTTGTAGGTTTTTGAATCAGGCTTGCGTTTTTGGCTCTTGACTTCGCTCTTAACTTTCAACTTATTGGGTAAAGTAGTCCTCAGCTTTGACTTGAATTTTGACTTTTTCTAGTTTTCTTTGCCTCCATATTATATATAGTCCCCCCAAGTGTTTGAGCTTTGAAGTATGAAATCTCGAGTACTTGATTATTCCTTCCTTGCGGTCCTTTTCCTAAAAAGGAAAAACATACGAGACTCGAAGGTACATAGTTTAGATGATGACTGCTTAACCCTTTGAAATATCCATCAGAAAGGTTGTAACCCTAGACCGGGAATTAAGTTACTTCCTTGTGTCTTTCAGGTATAATATCATCATTTGGTATGGGTTAGATTTTTTCCTATCATCTAAAATTGTTAGTATAATTTTAACTGTACTAAATAAAAGCGTATGTAAATGATACCTGACCGTGGGTACTTCTTTTGCTTAGAAATAGTACTTCTTTAAATGAACAGTGTTCCAAACTCGAGGGTAAGACCTTGTCATCCATGGTTTCCAACTCATAAGCATTTTTTCTAGCAATACCTCAAACTTTATAGGGTCCTTACAAATTTTGATTTAACTTTCCTGCTCCAGCAGCTTTTGTTGATTGGAGGCTTTTTTAAGAATGAAGTCCCCAATTTTGAAATATCTGAGGAGAGCTTTTCTGTTGTAGTACCGCCCTATATTCTATTTTTGTGCTGCCATGCAAATTAAAGCGGCCTCCCTTCTTTGCTCGAGTAATTCTAAATTTGCTCTTAACTCGTCATTGTTTGATTCTTCTATTGATAATGTGAATCTCGTGCTTGGCTCACCAATTTCGACTGGTGTTAGAGCCTATGAACCGTAGACAAGTGAGAATGGAGTCTCTCCCGTGGTTGTTTTTGTTGTATTTCTACAAGCCCATAATACTCCTGGTAACTCTTCAGGCGAATTTCTTTTTGACTTCTCTAGTCTCTTCTTCAAATTATTGATGATGATCTTATTTGTTGACTCGGCTTTTCCATTTGCCACAGAGTGATAAGGTGAAGAGGTGATTCGTTTGATTTGCCAACTTTGAGAGAATTCATTGATTTGCGAGCTTACAAATTATGGGCCATTATCACATATGATCTATTTTGGAACTCCAAATCGATATATGATATTTCGGCAAATGAAATCTTACACCTCTTTTTCTCGTACCTGTTTAAAAGCACCTGCTTCTACCCATTTTGAAAAATAATCTGTTAGTACTAGTAAAAACCGTACCTTTCCTTTGGCTTGTGGTAAGGGTCCTACTATGTCCATACCCACTTCATAAATGGCCACGGGGAAATAATCGGATGTAATAATTCTGCGGGTCGATGCGTATTGTTAGCATAGTGTTGGCATTTATCGCATTTGGTTTCAAACTTTTTCGCATCTTCTTCCATTTTAGGCCAATGTACCCTGTTCTGATTAGTGTTTTAACTAGAGACCTTCGACCTGAGTGATTTTCGCAATGTCATTCATGTACTTCTTTCATCACTTACTCAGTTTGATTAGGTCCGAGGCATCTTGCTAAAGGACCACCAAACATTTTGCGATATAAATTGTCTCGTATTAGACAGTACCGAGCGGCTTTCCGTCGAAGTGCTTGAGATTCTTTCTTATCTTCGGGTGTGATCCCATACTGCAAAAAGTTAACAATCTTGTTTCTCCAACCTAGGTTAAATTGTTAAAGGTTACCTCGTTCCTATCTTGGTCGAGTGCTGAATGAAATAAGTGTATTACAATAGCATTTTCTTCACTTCACTACAAGAAAGTGGAGATATGACGACATTTAATAAATGTCGTATTAATTTGTTTAAATGTCACAAATTTATTTACCGACATTTAATTTACATTTGCATCAAATGTCGTTAATTTCAATGTCGGTAATTTTCCGACATTTAGGTAAATGTCGGTAATAAATTATGACATTTACTTTACGACATTTAGGTAAATGTCAATAAGAAATTATGACACTTATTTTACGACATTAGGTAAATGTCGATAAGAAATTTACGACACTTACTTTGCAACATTTAGGTAAATGTCAATAAAAAATTTATGACATTTAATTTATGACATTTACCTAAATATCGGCAAGAATGTTACGACGTTTAGTTTACAACATATAGGAAATGTCACTTAAAATTTTTGACAACTAGATTAATGTTACTAAAAAATACGACATTTACGTATGATCTTCACAAAATTTTGTATTGAAATTTCCGACATTTTGGTAAATGTCACTAAGATAACTCACAACATATACAAAATGTCGTTTCCACTTTATGTGAATGTCATTAAAAGAATTTAGTGACATATCTTTTACAACATAGCAAAATGTCGCATTAAATGTTTGACACTTAAATTACTGTCGGTATCATATTTTTTAGAATGTAAATAATAATGCCATGTTTAATTTCATCATGAACACATTTACATTCACAAATGTCAACTTATATAACAAACAAGAAATAAATGTTAAGCAAATATCTTTTAGCATAGTAACCAAAGAAAAAGTAGCAATATAAAATGTACTTAGTACA
>MDKH01158210.1:0-18114 GCA_005239495.1 Nicotiana undulata
GTTTCCACATAAATGGGGTTGTCGTAAGCCTGGAAGTGGTCTCTCGTCTGATCCTGGAGAGGCAGCGTGTTGTAGTGACATGTGTTGCGTTGTGCTAGTGGAACGGGATCCTTGGGGTGATTGGGTTGTTTGGGGATGTTTTGTGGTAAAGTGGGGTTCGGAGCATTTGGGAAGTGAACGTCTGGGACGTTGAGGGAGAATGATAAGTGGGCCAAGTTCTTGAATTGATCAAGTTCCTCTTGGAACTTTAGTAGCTTCTTCTCTAGTGGAGACATACCCTTGTGCAGAACCCGAATACCCTGACAATCAGTGATCTCAACCTGTTCATCCCTGTTGTCTTTTCTAGTACCGCTTGCATCTGCCATCTTAGTTTTACCCTTGCTTTTTCCTTTGGGAGGACTGGGAGGAGGAGTAGGAGGAGGGCCCTTTGATCTTGTGCAATAAGCTGTTGATGCCAGAGTGCACGAACTAACCTTTGGGGAAGGGGAATAACTAACAGAAAAGGTAGTGAAGTTAGTGAAGATTATGAAGAATATTGCGGTAATTTAAACACGTAATGCAAAAATGTGAAACACATCCTAAGTTGGGGAACCTCTTTATGCCCGAGGTAGGCCTAACGACAAATTAATTTGGAGAACTTAAATACTAAATGCCTCATTTTATTGATAATAAAATAGACAAATCCAACTTGACTCTAAGAATGCGAAAATATAAAAATGTCACTAATGGCCAGTGGCCTTATTACATCTAAAGCAAAGTAAAGACAAATCCTATCTATTTGGTCCCAGAACGACCTTCCCCAGACTCGGCACCTCTACTTTCCTTGATCAACATTACGATCTCGCGGAGTCCCAGCAGTAAGTAGGTCTTGGCTAGAATTCCCGCTTCAACTCCCACGGTCTTTTGACAAGTCTCGATCCTCCTAAGGAACTTTTCCTCCAGATCAACTATGCCTCGTTCCAAGTGTGCTAGCCTCTGGGTGGAAGTGATGTCCATGTCCTTCCATTCCTCGATCAGCTTCTTGTTGGCTATGTGGATTTTGTGATGATCTTCTTCACAGTCACGGAGCCTTTTGCGAAGCTGGTTGAGTCTAGTTGTCGCCTCGGCTTTCTTATCTATGACCATTGTCCTCGAGCAAACCCTGGCTCAATACTTCCTCCCCAGTTATATTCCAACCATCCCAGATAGTAAGGAGAGAAACCAGCGTGATACCCGTCGGGCTCGATAATATCCGTCTCCAACCGGATCCTGCAGTGCCAAAATTGGTGAGCTTGACACTTGTGAGGGCTGTCATCATTTTGGAAGTCCGCCTTGAGATGACTCATTTTCTCAAAACTTGGGACGACTTGCTTCCTCCCTGCCTGCCTCATGACGCGAATCGGGACGTAAGGGTATGTCCCTCTAAGACCAATCAATATCAGTAACGGAGTGTCTCTAATCCGAATGATGAATTCGTCCGTCGGGAACCACTCGAACATCCATTGGATCTGATCCTCGGTCAGATTTTCAAATAACTCAACCCATCCATCAGCATTCTCTAGCTGTGCAAACATTTCGGGGATGTAGTTCATACGCTTTGGATGATGGAAAGCAATATGATCATCCCAAACTCTCCTATGTATGTCTTGACGGTAGTCACCCCTTTGCAAATCCTCGGTGAGCCAAAGCTGAAGTAGCAGGTTGCAACCCTCAAAATATTTCGCTCCTCGTTGACAGTTCTCTAAAGCTCGTTATATGTCAGCAACAATTATAGGTACAATGCTGAAATCTTGTCCGTCGATCCCTTCCATCAAAGTCTTGGTAACCATAGCCAATCTGGTGTGGATTCTCCCCTTCTTTGTCGGGAAGACCATCAATCCCAAAAAGCAGAATATGAAGACGAATACCCGGCGGTGAATGTGTGCTTGAGAGGTAAGGGCGAACTCTTTCTGGTATATGCAGTAAGACTGACTACGGCCATACCTCTCGTACAAATAGTCAAATGGGATGTACGAGTCTTCCAAGCAAACTAAATCCAGATTCTTCTTGAGTCCTGTCATCTTGAGAAAACCCCGGCCTGTTCGATTTTCAGGCATCAATAACCCTTGAGACTCCCAGGGCAAACCAGCTAAACCCCTTATCTCCTTTAGCAGGGGTGTCATCTCATTGTTCCCAAATCGAAAAACCGACCGATCACAGTCCCAGAATAAGGGGGCAGCCTCTATCACCATGTTATTAGGCTGAATGTCAAAGAGAGAGGGCAAGTTGCCCAGGTGTTTTCTGACTGCTTTTTTGTCGCTTGAGTGCAAGTCTTCCCACCAATTTAGAAGTTTTGGGTGGATGTGGGTGACCATGCCGAATCTGGGGACCTCGTGCCTCATATTTGCAAAGTAAAAAGGTTAGGCCCTTACCCCCACCAGACTCGACTATTTAACGTCAATAATTAGCATGAGCATTTAAGTTCTCGAAATAAATGCACAGAACGTGAATGCGTCCTTTTGAGTTCCAGGTAAACCCAATGGACTTTGGACAAGGCTATCTTGATGGCTTTTATGCGGACAACACATCAACCTGGCTAGGTTTGACCATGATGCATGCAATATACAATATATTAAGGTTTCTATTGGGGTTTTAGATTGGTACCCTTGAGCGGACAACTCAACGGGGAAGGCAGGGATCTGTCGACTGCACCGCTGATCGACTAGTTTTACCGCAAATATGCCTTTCCAAATTTAGGGGGTGATAATATTGTAATAGCGCAACCACTCATTGTAAGCATTGCTATAGGATTTGTTTTGCACGAGTGGAATATGAATGCGGAGCATGATATGCAATAATAAGCATTAAAACATATAGGCATGTATTTTCCCGTTGAGGGAAGCGGTAAAGAAAGGAAATACAACAGTTATAATGAAAGCGGTTATAGAGAAAATATGAAGATATGTCAGTTACGTTCAAGTGAAACAAGTACTTGTAAAAAGTAAACAGTTAACATCATATAACAGGGAATAGGGAAAGGCGTAAGCATTTAAATGAAAATTAAAGGTCCAAATTCACAAAGCAAATTGTAATGGTATAAGCCTAGGGAAGGTCCCCAGCAGAGTCGCCATGTTGTCGCGCCCCCTTTTTCTATTGCACGGGTTAGGTACGGAGAGATCGGGTTTATGACATTTTGGACAACTCCTTAAAAGAAAGGATTTAAGGAAGAGTCGCCACCTAACGATTTTTATGGTGCGTTAGGGCACCTAGAGTTGATAACTCGTGAACTAGTTTGCATTACCAGAGATTGGGTAAAGGCTTGAAATTATCCCAAGGGGAAGGTGTTAGGTACCCCTCAAGATCCACAATTGTGGGTCCCAGCCAAAACGTTTTGTGAATTTGGACGGCGAACAAGTAGCAAGTAAGGTTCATATAAAAGGGGATTTCAAACAAGCATAAAAATCTTTAAAGGTTTTGAAGAAAGCATAAAAATAAATATTTGAAAAGAAACTGTCCTAGGTTTAAAGTAATACGGATCACATCAATGCAATAACCGGTATGTCACTCCTCGACGAGGCGGCTACACGTGGTATTAGCGCACCGGTCATCATATCCGTATTCTACCCTTCCCACCCCGTAAAGGTTATTTAAAAGGCGTGTGTTGGTTACGAATGCTTATTGCGTGCATTCAAGGATAAAATACTAGGCGACATGCATAACAAGTAGAACCTCACATATAAAGGGACACATAGGGGTAAATAAAGGCTCATAAGCCCCTCCACATATAGACATACAATTGGCACGTCTCAAACACATTTAAAGTCTCAGAGATGGGGTTAAAAGAGAGTTTTGAGTAAAACAGTGAGTTGCAAGAGGAATCTGATTTGGAAAACTTAGCGAAGGAATAATTCAGAGAAATAGTTAATTTTTAGAAATGCAGTCGTTTAGGGGAGTGGTAAAATTCAGAAGTACAATGATTTAAAACTTTCAGAAGACATAGCCGAAAATTATTGAGGCCTGGTTTTGAAGTAAAATACATTAGCTTAACATATATGGTAGTTAAATATAATTGCAGTAAAGGAGTAATAAGTGGTACCAAAAATACAGTAGCTTTAAATACTTAGAGCAAGGATTCAAAATGGCACGATTTTGAGTGGAGTGAAGTATCTTTGAGAACCCATTAATTTAAAGCATAACAGTGGAAAACTCAGAAAGTCCTAAGGGAAACAAATGTATAATTTCAAGACTGTTTTAAAATAGAGCCAGAGCTTTAGTAAAACAAAGTGAACCTCAAGGAGGTAAAACAAGAAATAGAGCCACAGGGTTCAAAAGGTTAAAGAGGTTAATTAGCCTTAAACATAATTGGTTTAATTTTATCGCGTTCGGCCTAAAGTTGCCTAGGCGTCGTATACATTGCCTAACTATCTTAAAAGGTGAACATGCATATTTTGGATTCTGATTTTTAAAGAGTATATTTGCAGAAAATGTTTCGAGTAGGCTAACCACATTTTTATTAGATTAAGCATGCTAATTAGGTGCTTTAACGATTTGCAGTTCAAACAAGTATGAGATCCTAAACAACAGGATATCTAATGCACATAGAAGTTCCTAACACATGGTTTCTAATATGGAAATGCAGTGATGACCTAATGATAGTTTATTAGGCTTGTTATTAACTGATCAGGATTATGAAATGAGGATAATAACATGTTGAAAGTGAAAGACCTATAACAGGGTTTGTATTATGTGAGATGCATGTCCTATACAAGTTATCTAATGCACAAATAAAGTCCTATAAGCATGTTTTCTACCCATCGCCTAAGCTAAGCATGCATAACCCCTCCTAAATTCACTATCCAGCCCCAATTATTCGTTTATAAATTATTACAAACCTGAGAAATAAATTACATTAATAAAAAAAAAAAAAGAAGTTATTCTATAGGGAGGCTTCAACCAGGCCCAATCTCCCACCCTCACTCCTTTCGAGTTTCACAACCTTAATGGCCTGGGTGCGGCAAAGCTCCCAAATGGCCCAATGGATCCCTGACCAATACCAGCACCCAGGGAAATTGCCAAGATTTTAACAAAGTGCAGTGTGGAATTACCAGCCTTGTGTGTCAAAGTTCCATGAGTACTCAGGGGCACTCAAGGCAATGCTCACACGAAGGGGGTAGGACCTAATTTTCTAAGAGTAGTGTAATGTGCAGGGAAGAGAGGAAAGTTCATAGTTTAAGAAAAGAGTTTTCAAAACTGGAGAGTTAGTTTTTGAAAGATTAACTTAAAATAGACAGAAACATTAACCAACAGTTCAGCAATACAGGATTGTACACAAGGATAATGAGACAAAAAGGAAAATAGATCACCCAATAACACCAAGAAATACAGAGACTTATGAGAAATCCCTAAGCATGAATACAAAGAATCAAAGAGATTCAGGAGACCAAGAAATGGCCAAGTTTAGACAGTAACAGGAGACAGTAAAAGAAGACAGATGTGATAGGTGAAATTAAGATAAAGTAACAGTCATATGAGCATGCAAGTCGAGTATTGACAGATGAAAAGTTCATGGGTCCATGGATAGGAAGGTTCACACATGATACTGAACAAGAGTATAAATGGCCTAACAAATGTATACAAGAATAGGTACAGCTCATAACAAATACTTGCTTAATCATAAACATGTAAACAGTTGAGCATGGCAAGTATCATCAGGCAAAACAGGGCATCAATTGCATGTAGAACAGTAGAAGCATAGGTAGAAAACAACAATGATTACAACATACTAAAATAGTAATAGCCACATTGGTTTGTAACCTTGGAAATTAATCAAGACATACCAGTAACAAGAGAGAGCATCAGAATGAAAGAGCCAAGTATGAGCACAATATTGGCCTAGGCTTATAGCCGGCCAATAACAATAATAGAGTAAAGAAAAGAAGAGAGAAAAGCACAAGAGAGAGCTTAGAGTAGTACTGATAAGAGAGAAGAACACAAGTCTGTGTGTGTCTGTGTCATTGAAAGACATAGAGTATTTATAGCTGCAAATAGGTAGTAAAAGACAATGGTAAAAAAGAGGACAAAATCAAATCAGTGTAAGAAAATATCTGGTTCCCTTAAGTCAAGGGATTCAAACTCAGAATGGTAAAACACATAGCCATATAAGGTAAGTAAAGTCAGCACAAGACTTAAATAAGGAAACAATCAAGGTCTGTTAAGTAACAAGGAATCTCAATTAACTGAAGAATCAAGACACATTTCTCCCTTAAATTAAGGGATTGGAATTCAACAGTAAAACACATAGTTTCATAAGGCAAAGTAAAATCAGTCAAGACTCGATATAAAGGAAGGAATAATAGGGTGAACAATTAAGACTAGATTCAAAAAGCCATAGTAGTTCAGTAAATAGAGCAAATTAATGATCAAAGAAGTGAATCAATCAATCTAAACAAACAGGCAGAGTTTTCATATTCTCAATCATATCATTCAATAAAGAAATCAGAGTCAATCAAGAGGGATTTATGCTCCAAATTTCAACACATATATAGAGAAGCTAATAAACATAGCATGGACAAGTTCAAAGATGCATAACAATCGCATATAGATAACACGAGTAGGTTAGGTCGTAGAAACTCAGTGGAACATGTTCGAGGTACAGAAGCTTAAACAGAGAGAGAGTCATGCTAGACATAGAGAAATTAGGGTTTTAAAATAGGCGAGATAACAATCACAAAATCATCACAATATGCAAAGAATAGACTTAAGAGTGAAGAGAAAACTCAGTAGGAGTCAAATAGTCCAACCAGCATGAGGATACGAACATAGAAGTCTAAGAAGATTAGGGTTTTCAACATAAAACAATGTTAAAAATAGTAAGAGCGTGAAACCATTAAATATGCAAGGGAAAAACTCAAGCATGCAAGTGAATTCAGTTTGGACCAGTATAGAAAATATTTAAAGAAAAACCCTAACTAAAAATACTAAAAAACGTTTTAAACTTGATGAATCTTAAAGATCGAGTTGAAAATAGTGTAATACATAAAGAAACAAGTTTAAAATCATTAAGGATAACAGAGATTCAAGAGGTTCAAGTCAAAAATTAGGGTTTTGTAAGAACCAGAGTAAGAACATGAGAACCTGCCATGAAACTCATGGATGGTGGTGAGGAAGGCATGGCAGCGTTAAAACCCATCGAAGAAAGGCCGGACTCAACCCAGGCAGAGCTTCAGTAGCCGTTGGGTATGATGGAGACCCATGGCGGTATCAGAGGTAAAGTAAGCCGGAGCAAGGAGGCGTCAGGGTGGCTGGTGGTCGAAAGGGGAGAGGCTGGAGGTGGCCGGAGGCAAGCTAAAAGCCATCTGAGAAGACAAAGAACCAGAAGGTTCTAGAGAGAAGGGGAGAAGAAGAGACAAAGAGAGAGAGTGAAGAGTCTGAAATGAGACGGAGAGGGGGGTTAGGTGGGAGATATTTTAGGAAAGGGGGGATCCGGGCCGTTGATCTTATTTGATCAACGGCTCAGATTTAATTAGGGATTGGGCCAGGTATGGATTGAAGATTGGGTTGGGTTTATGGATTAATTGGGTTGGGAATTTTGGGGTTTAAATGTGGCTAAATTTTAAAATAAAAATGGCTACTAGTTAAATACCCACAAAAAGATAATTAATTAATAAAAATAGCTAATAATTGTATAAAGCGAAAATGAGTAAAAATAGGTAAAATCACGGTAATTAACTAATATTAAATGCAAAGAATATGTAAGTTTTGAATAAAAATAGTACAAAATGTTCAATTGAGCTATGATTGTAAAATTGTTGCAATTGAAATTAAATGGCACCCAACCGGATAATTTGTGAAATAATTAAATTTTAACAGCTAGAAAATGATTATAAATGATATACTGAGCTTGAAACATTTTTAAAATTATTTACAGCATAGTTTATGAATAATTATTTAAATATGAAATATTGAATAGACATGAGAATAATTTAATATAGTAGGGAAATATAGGGGAAAATGCTTATTATTTTAAATAGTGATTTTGAAAGTTTATATGCAAGTTTGAAAATAATTTGAGGAAAAATTGGGTATCAACACACCCTTCCTCCTTGCTAGTCTACCTGTCACCTCACTTTCACTGATTGGCCCATCTTCCCGCTTCTTTGTAGCATAGTTCCATAGGAGAGCTCCATAGCGTCTACGATGTTGGTCAATATCAGAAAGGTCTTCTGCGGGAACCGACAAATCGCTAAGACTAACATACTCCGCAAAGGCAGCAACAAATACACCACAATCGCTGCAGAGCACAAAAATATATAAATATTTACCAAATTATTATAAACAAAAAAAGAATTAAATGTATGGAAAGAGAGAATAGATTTTTTATAGTGATCCTTCTTTTTCTGTGGAATCTCTGCAACGATCCATTGAATGTTAAGTGGGTCGGTAATTGGTTTCTCAATGTATGCCTTTATATTCTTGAAGTTAATGTCTTTACGCTTCCCATAGAAATCAGTGCATGACAAAAAATAGAGGGATAATAACATAAAACTTTTCAATACAGGATTCAACAACTTGATGATTGCGTGAAGAGACCATGGAATCATACACATAAAGTTGCATGTCTGCAATGTCGAAAACGACCAACACCCAATGGAATTTTTCTACAATGTTGACGGGCATGATGACATAGTCAACTTCATCCCATGCAACATTTGCAAGTAGTCTATACCCCAAAATATATTCTGCAATAACATCCTGGGGTTTAACAACCAAATACTTCTTTTCTGGAGGAGAATTTATGAACTTTTCATAAATTTGTTCAATCCTCGTCTTGAACAAATAATCGGTTATGGTAAACCTAGTCTTGTTGTTGGGGCCATATTTGCCTCTTTTTCTCAGGTAATACATTAAAACATCAATCTGCTGCAAACAAAAAAGATCTACATAAAACTACAGTATAACTACAATTAACTACAAAATAGAAATAAAAAATCTACAATGAGATCTAAAAACAACTCTACAATTTAAACTACAAAGTCAACTTCAAATAATCTAACAAATAGCTACAATTTATCTGCAGTTACACTGCAAACATGGAACACAGCATCTACAATCAGGTATCTATCATATATATATTTTATACTATAATTAATCTTGTAATGTTCTACCTAATCTACAATTTGACTTCAAAAAGGAAATACAGCTACAACAATTCTGTCCACAAAACTATATATAGAATTTATACTACAAATCATCATCAAATAGGATACATAATCTACAAACTAAATATAATTACACTACAAAGAAGAAAGACAACATCTACAATAATGTCTACATCATATCTACAATTTATAATGCAAGTCATGTTGAAATATTATTGATATCTACAATATAACTACAATTAAATTACAAAACAGAAGACAAACTATCTACAAATTATATCATTGAGGACTTGTCCGGGGTGAGAACCGGAAAAGAACCATTAATAAACTGCATCAAAAGGATACATTCATCTACAATTTATCTACAACATAACTATAAAGGATTACATAAATATCTACAATTTAAAGCATTTTCTACAAAAAGGCAGCAACAAAAGATAATTACAATTCTGCTTCAAATAGAACAAGTTACCTAACAATATAACTACAAAAAAAACTACAAAATATCTACAAATTTAAAGGCATAATATCACAATTACAAATAATCTTCACATTAATAAACTGCATCAAAAGGATACATTCACCTACAATTTATCTACAACATAACTATAAAGGATTACATAAATATCTACAATTTAAAGCATTTTCTACAAAAAGGCAGCAACAAAAGATAACTACAATTCTGCTTCAAATAGAACAAGTTACCTAACAACATAACTACAAAAAACCTATAAAATATCTACAAATTTAAAGGAATAATATCACAACTACAAATAATCTTCACATTAATAAACTGCATCAAAAGGATACATTCATCTACAATGTATCTACAACATAACTATAAAGGATTACATAAATATCTACAATTTAAAGCATTTTCTACAAAAAGGCAGCAACAAAATATAACTACAATTCTGCTTCAAATAGTACAAGTTACCTAACAATATAACTACAAAAAAACTACAAAGTATCTACAAATTTAAAGGCAGAACATCACAACTACAAATAATCTTCAAAATTAAGACAATTAATCTACACTTGGCTAAAACACATATAATACGGATTTTACCATCCTAAACCAAACTAAAAAATTAGAAACGAAACTAATAAATGATTACCTTCACCAATGATTGGTTCTCAACATTTTTAGGGTGTTTTTTTTTAATATTTCTTCATTTTTGGATTTTTCGAACCAGGAGACACCTTTGCTTTCTTTCCTGTTCGAAGATTAGGCACCTCTTCTACAAAGTCGTCGTCTACCAAAATCTCTTTTCCTTTTCGTTTGACTTGTTTGCCTGGTGTAGAAGTTTCTCCAGCATCTACATCATGTTTTTGTTTGGTTCTCATCTCGGCTCTGATTTGTCGGGGAGAGGAACTATGAGTAGTCTCTGCAATTGCATGTGTAGATTTGGCCTGCTTTTTGGGTGATTTTTGTGATAACACACCCAAATCAAATGAGGGTATATCAGCTACTGCAGATTTTTTAGGACTTTGTTTCGAAGCTTTGTTGTTCTTCATTGATGAACATCAATTGGAGTAAATTGGGGAACCAAGTTTGTTGAAGGGTGTCTTCAATTTTCTGTGAATTTAGAGGGAGAATTTGGTTTCAGAAGATGGAAAACGGTAATAAGAACGTGGGTATGGGTAAACCGTGGGTAGGGGTGAGGGATAAGGAAAGAGAAACGTGGGATGAGTGGGATACTGGGATATACGGACTCCTTTAATTAAGGAGTAAAAAACGTACAATTAATTATACCCTAATTGATTATGGTATATAGTTGGTAATTTGGTATACTAAGTGTAATTAAGTTAAACCTTAAACATTGAGGGTAATAATGTTTCCTATGTGGCATAAGAATGTAAAAATTCCTAATTAAAAATAGTCAAAATCATATGTATAAAAATAGTTAATTTTTAATAGGAAGATAAAATCTCGATAAAAATATACTTAACTAAGACACGAAAAAATTATTCCTAAAGTTCAAACTTATAAAATCACAAATGGGCTAAGATTTTGGGCTAAGATCACAAATGCCTAAAGAAACGAAACTAACTACACGGCTTTACCAATATAGAATCCTACATATTAAGTAATTATAATAACAATCTACTGATGTTTTACAGATGCTGAAAACAGCGCCCAAATTTAAATAGCCAGCAGGTCCCTAACGCAGCTACCTATTAAAGCTGAAATACGTTTACAGTAGCCATAATTTAGCCAGAGCCCTAACAGATTTTTGACCAAAGCCACTTTAAATCATCTTTAAATGAACTCAAACTTCATATTCTAATTCTAACAAGCATTTGGAACAAGTTTTAATACAATACACATTCGAATCTAAAGTTCAAGCAACTATATTAAGCTTTCAATTCCCAAACCCAAGCTTCAAAGCTTCTTCAATGGTGCACTAAGTTTATTTTTCTTCAGTTATCAGCTACCAAATACCGAAATATAACTACGATATTAGCTTTTTGCAATAGTGAGGGTGTTTGGCTAAGGGCTTATAAGCACTTTTTGGTTTATCTACGTGTTTGGTAGTGCTTATAAGTTGAGTGCTTATAAGCCAAAAATAAGCCAAAAGCCATAAGTTAATCTCCCCCAACTTATCAAATTTCAGCTTATAAGCACTTTAGGTTTAACCAGAGGCGGACTCAGAATTTGAAGATAATATGTGCACTATTATTGGAGAACTTTACCAATAGTTCTTGGGTCCCGTCGGCACCCGTCGAATGCCGACAAACTTTACGTGATGACTAACATATATATAAGTGAGTTAGGAGGTGAAGTATGGTATGGAATTTCGAAATGGGAAGAGAGAAGTAATTTAGAACTTTTAAGGCTGGGGTTTAATCAAAATAAAAAACAGTTAAAAAAATAATTAAAAGAAAAAAGGAGGTTGGGGTGAATTCTAAGCTAAAAAAGCAAGACATAATAAATAAATGAAAAATCTAAGCTACGGTTAATATTTAAGCTAAAAAGGAAAATTGTATAAGGAAGGTGAGGGGGCCCATATTCGAACCCAAGACATTCCACACAAAAGCAAAGCTAAGTAGCACATTCAACCAGTTCCCCCAACATGCTTTTGTGTTTGAGGGTGCCTAATTAAATATATACATGTTTCTCATGGTATATATACATATAATACATATACATATACAGAATTTTTTCCGAAGTTTACGGGGTCACGTGAACCCCATACCATATACGTAGGTCCGCCTCTGGGTTTGACAAAAATATTTACTATTTTATCCCCAAAATACTTCTTTTTAAAACAAAACTCTTCGTATAGTTTTACTCTTCCTAGTTCTTCAATGCATATTTTCTTCTCTACAAACGCTATGTGCATTATTTAAGTTTTTTTTCTTAACTTTTGTTTAATTTATACTCCACCCCTTCTAATTTATGATTATATACTTATCATAACAATAAATTATATTTATGAAAAAAGATATTATCTAATATTTTTATAATTAAAATTGTCACGACCCAAATCCTAATTCGGGTCGCGATGGCGCCCAACAACGGGGTTAGGCAAGCCAATATAGAAAACACTAGATGATATCCCCTTGCCCGTCTGATCTAAACATGTCGGAAATTATCAATTTTAAACAATCAACATAATGCTAGCATGATACGACATAAACATCATTAAAAAAAATACGAAGGCACAGGGCCAAACCAAAGCACATATATAGATACACAGCCCAAACCCAAAATACAAACTGCGTGTGTGCCAGGAACTAGTGTCACGGGCAACTACTGAATATACAACTACAATATACACAGAGTCTCAGTCTGAATGAAATAGACAGAGAATATAACAAAAGAAACTCCAGGGTGCTGCTAGGAAGTCGCCGGGAAAGCAGCTCACCGTGAAGTATGACCACACTATCAATATCTAGCACTGGCCTGATAATCAGACGTACCAGCCTCCGAACATGTACAGTCAAGTACAGAAAAGAAAAGAAAGTGCAGCATGAGTATATAAATGAATATGTACCCAGTGAGTATCCCATCTAATCTCGAAGAAGTAGTGACGAGAGGTCGACTCGATACTCACTAAGGTCCAACAGTTAAAATAAAGCAGAATATAAGGAAAACAGTAGACATGTAAGCAATATATCACAATGAAGTAAACACAAGGTTTTCAGGTAAGTACTGAAAGCAAATGACAATTTCCACTTTCTCTTCTTCCCAATACTGCCTTAAATCATAAATCAGGAAACAACACCAAATAGTCATGCGCACACAAGGATAAGACAACAGGCTGGGGTCATAAGGAAGAATAGCTATGCACTGTGGGGGATCGTCCGGCCCGTACCAAGAGTGCATGCCTACCAATAATCATGCCTACGCACTGCCGGGGATCGACTGGCCCGTACCAAGAGTGTGTCTATCAATGTAATCATATCATATCATAGTGAAGAATATCTATGCACTGCCGGGGATCGACCGACCTGTACCAAGAGTGCATGCTTAACAATAATCCTGCCTACGCACTGCCGGGGATCGACCGGCCCGTACCAAGAGTGCACTATAAAATCCGTCGTGCCGTACGACCCGCTCCCCTACGAGTGAAGGAAGATTTACATATCGCTCGCGGGATGTAAATGGCAAAGCGACAACATGCGCACACAAAACATCAAGTCTACTTCACTTATCAAATCTTTCCACCTATTTTATCAATGAAATACTCAGGGATAACAATGATATATCAAGCAAGAATTTATAACATAGAAGTCATTTCAAGGCAGAATACAAGGCATGCTGTGGTTCTACAATACCCGGACATAACACATGTAGTCGCTACGTACGTACTCTCGTCACGTGGTACGCACGTAGCCCCCAAAACAAATACATACAACACATAGAATACATATGGAGAAAGTTCCCTCTTACAAGGTTAGAAGGGAGACTCACCTTGTGACGATATCACCCCCCGGATCAAGGATGCGCCCGAATCTCCGAAATCTACTCTCGACGGCTCACAACTAGCCAAACATGGTATAATTGATTCAATTTCAGTTCCAAGAAGGAGAATTAACAAGAAATCCTAAAATTAAGCATTCTTGAAGGTTTTTGGAATTTCGACTCCGGGCCCACACGTTCGGATTTCAAATATTCTTGAAGGAATCAATTACCCGGAGTCTAAGGATCATAATTATGCAAGTTCTTGCTAGAATTCATGGCCAAAATCCCTAAATTTCTATCAATTTCTATGAATTTTTAGGATAATTAGAAGGGAATTTCATTAGGAATTGATGTTCAAATCATGAAAACTAAGAAATAACTTACCTTGATGACAATGGTGGAACACCCTCTTGAAATGCTCTCAAAACCTTGAGGAGGAAGATGAAAAATGGAGAAAAAATGGGTTGGGCCCCGTATTAAAATACACTGCCCAGCTGCTTGTACTATGCGATAGCAGTTGGGCCAGTGCGTTCGCACAGGGCAATTGCCCAGGGCCCTCAAGAAGCATAGTGTGATCGCAGCTGAAGGTGGGCAATCACAAAGAGTAGCAGGCAGGGGGGTAGGCAGCTTTGTGCGATCGCGGGGGTGAGGATTGCGATCGCGGAGAACAAAAAGGGACCAGTCAAAGCATACCCTGTGCGATCGCAGATTTTTCCACCCCAGGTCCAACCTCTTGTGCGATCACAGCTGATTGCCTGCAAACGCACTGAAAAAAACCAGACAAAAAAATTCTGGTGTTTTGGGATTAACTCTGAGGGGTCCGAAACTCACCCGAGCCCCTCGAGACCCCGTTCAAAGACACCAACAAGTCTGTATTCATGATACGGACTCGCTCGAACTTCTGTAACATGAAAAACAACAACGAAACTCAAAATTCAACCCAAAACCAAATTCAATCAACTTAAGAACTTAAGAAATTCTAGAATTCACTTCAATGCGCCAAACTGGTCTATACTACTCGGAATGACTTCAAATTTTGCAGACAAGTCATAAATGACATAACGGAACTATTCCCTGTCTCGGAATTGCTTTCGGACCTCAGTAGCATAAAATCACATTCCAAACCAAATTTCAAGTTCTATGAAAATCCTCAAAACTTCACTAACTCTAAATTTCCCATTTTTTATCCGAAACCCGTCAAATCAAGTTCATTTCTTACCAAATTTCATGGGTAACTTAAATAACACATATTGAACCTGTTCCGGGCTCCGGACCCATAATACGGACCCGGCAACACAGGTTTCACATCAAGGTTCATTTTCATAAGCCTTTATTATTTTCAGAAAACAATTTTCTTTAAAAATTCATTTCTCGAACTTGGGTCCTCGGAATTCGATTCCGGGCATATGCCCAAGTCCCACATTTTCTACGGACCATCCGGGACCGTCAGATCACGGATCCGGGTCCGTTTACCAAAAATATTGACCAAAGTCAACTTTATTCAATTAATTATCATAAATTCAACTCTTCATCAAGTTTTCACATAAAGGCTTCCCGGCTACGTGCCCGGGCTGCGCACGCACATTGATATGAGATTGATAGAGGCTTTCGAGGCCTCGGAACACAGTCATAATTAAATTTACATAAGATGACCTTTTGGGTCATCACAAAAATAACATGATAAATAGGTAGAATCTATGTAGAATCTAAAATTTTGAAAAAAATAATATTTTTTGTAGTGTAAATTGTTATAAGGTCATTTAAGTCTTTTAACATAAAAAGAATTTATCAGCACTTTTTAATCAAACAGTTTCAGCTTCTTATTATTAATTTCAGCACTTTAATCCAAACACGTAACTGCTTCTTTTTTAAATCAGCTTCAGCACTTAAAAGTGCTTTTCAGCTCCTAATGCTTATCAGCTACTCTAAATCAGCTAAGCCAAATGGGCTCAGTGTAACAAACCGGTTGGTTACTTTGAACATTTGCATTTTATTTGGTGGTATGAGGTCTTGAGTAGCTTCATATGACGTGTTATGACTTGCGTGTATGGCCGGCTTTTGTTTTCGAGTGATTCGTTTGACCAAGTTTGACTTTTATGTATTTGACCTCAGATCGGAGTTTTATGGTTCCATTAGGTTAGGATGGTAATTATGGACTTGGGTGTATGCCTGAATTTGCATTTGGATGCTTTTAGAAGGTTTTAACACTATTTGGCGAAAGTTTGCAATTTGAAGGTTTGAAGCGTTCATAGGTTTGACCTGGAGTTGAACTGAATATTGTCGGGTTCAAATTGTTATTCCGAGAGTTTCAATAGGTTCATTATATTATTTGGGATTTGTATGCAAAATTTGAGGTGATTCCGAGTTGTTTAGACGTGTTCGACGTAAGTTTGGAATTTGAATTTTTTAAATAGTTCATTAAGTTTGATTTGAGGTTTGATTCGTGGATTTAATGTTACTTTGTGGGATTTTAGGCCTCGAGTAGGCATAATGGTGTGTTATATCGCTAGCAATTCGAATATTCACGAGATTATACTTCGACTGATGTTTTGCATTTTATATGGTATTTCTTATTCATTTGATATTGGCACTTGATATTTTCCGAGCTATTGAGATAGGAAATGAGATTGAGAAGTTTATATCATTAAAAGAAATTTTGAAAGATTATGTTGGTTATCGTTTCATCCCACTATTACTATTGTGTTTCATTGTGATGATCCAAAAGGTCATCCTAAGTAATTCCAGCTAAATCTGTGTTCCGAGGCCTCGAAAGCCTCCGTTAATCTCACCTCAATACGCGTGCACAGCCCGGGCAGGTAGCCGGGAAGCTTCCATGTGAAAATTTGATAAAAATGGGATTTTTGAATTGAATAATTGAATAAAGTTGACTTTGGTCAACATTTTTGGTAAACGGATCCGGACCCGTGATGTGACGGTCCCGGAGGGTCCGTAGGAAAATATGGGACTTGGGCGTATGCCCGGAATCGAATTCCGAGGTCCCAAGCCTGAGAAATGAATTTTTAAAGAAAATTATTTTCTGAAAATAATAAAGGATTTTGAAAATGAATAATGATGTAAAAACTGTGTTACCGGGCCCGTATAATGTTTTCGGAGCCCGGAACAGGTTTAATATGATTGTTATGAGTTGTCTATAAAATTCGGTAAGAAACGGACTTGGTTTGACGTGTTTTGGATCAAAAATGGAAAATTTAATAGTTTATGAAGTTTGAGAAAATTCTATGGATTTTGGAGTTTAATTCATTGTTTTTGATGTATTTTGGTGGTTTAATTATTTGCACAAGTCTGTAAGATGTTTATGAGTTTGTGTGTGTAATTGGTTTTGAGCCCCGAGGCTCGGGTGAGTTTCGGGTAGCCATCGGAGTGCAAAAAGTAGGAAAAATATGGTGTTCCTCAAGTTTTTCTGGTGTCTGATACCTACTTCAGTGCGATCGCAGATTCTTCCCTGCGATCGCATAGCATTGGCATGTGATGGGGTCTGATGCACTATGAGATCGCACTTGCTTCTCCGCGATCGCATAGTGTAATAGGTAGGAATGGGGCGGGGGAGGGGGGATAGTGGTTCAGTGTGAACGCACCTCAAAGGGCGCGATCGCGGAGAGTCCAGGGTTAATATTGTGTGAACCCAGCTGGGGTGCTGCGAACGCACAGAGGTTAGCATAGGGCCTGGGGCTGGGTAGAATTTCCCTGTGCGATCGCACAAGGGCCTCTGCGATCGCATAGCTTAAGCAACTTACCTATATGCGATCGCACCTCATGTTCTGCGATCGCATAGCATTAAAAACGGCCAGTTATATTTTTAACCCCAAAACAGAACCTTATACGGGATTCTTCCCATTTTCCACTTCTCTCTTCTTCCCCAAGCCTCCATAACCAAGAATCAAGCTCCCCAACCTCCATAACTCCATAGGTAAGTGATCTTGATGTCGTTTTCTCTTAATTTCTTCAACTAATCACTAGATTCTAGGCCTAAAAACATGGAAATTAAAGTAGGAATTAAGGATTCTAGGTAAAGTTGGATTTTTAGAATTTTGAGTAATTCAACCTCCATTTGGGGTCGAATCTTAA
>ML291955.1:0-34248 GCA_005239495.1 Nicotiana undulata
ACATGATTCTATAAGGAGGTGCGAGGCAAAGAGGCACGGCACTATATACCTACGAAGTAATCATCTACGGAAAATTCAATTTGATTGAGACAAAGAAGAGACACGATCAGAATGAATCCAGACAGAGCTACGGGCAGATTCAAAGGTCTTCAATTAATGATCCGCACGTTACACAACCTTCACGCAACAGTTACGGTTATTCACTGTAACGTTACATTAATGTAATAATTAGTCATTAATGTGTTATCATTGCAAGAGGTAAACGTTATACTGAAGAATTCCCTATATAAGGGAATAGAAGTTAACTTGTAAGGGGCATCTGGACTACGAATATCATACTCTTTATTTTATTGTGCATCATACTATTGTCTATTTACTTACTCCTTTTTATTTATCATTATTTCCCTGATATCAGAATTCCGTGTTCATTCCTAAAAATAAGCTTTAGTCAAGGGATCTAATTCTTTGGTTATATATATATATATATATATATATATATATAATTTACAAGAAATTGTATTAGATAAAAAAAAATAAAAAATAGGCCACGCCCACATAGGCCCAGGACCGGCCCACTTAGCCCGGGACCATTAGTTAGTGGTCCCGATCCCGAGCCGATTACAACAACCCTCTATCTTTATCGTCATCAGGGGTTACCAGCACTCTTTTACTCCTGGCAGCTAGAGTAAAAATCCCTGGACGAAATAAGGTAGGAGAATAAAGATGAATGAGATGATTAAAGGTGAAAGGAACCGAGGCTAAAGTAGCTAAACACCGAAGACACGCAATAATCTGCCACACGAGAGGACCGACTTGTCCTAAGCACATTTTGAAGAAATGACAGAATTCGATGATGACTGGATCAATAGGAGGTTTAAACCCTAAAGTAAAAGGGTAGGTATAAACAAAATAATATCCCATCTTGTAAGACGTTATTCTTTGGTTGCTATTCGGCAAAATAATAGGGAAATCAGACTTCCAAGAACAAACCCTGCGAACAAGGGGAACTAAACCTTCGGTAATAAGGGTAGGGTACCTATCAGCACTATCAAGGGACAACGATTGATCAACAAGTACCTGACTATCCCTAGAGAAGGTAAACTCAGCAGGAATAATTTCATCCACTCGTGGTTCGCGTAAGGGTTCATGATGTACTCTACCCCTAGACGAAGACCTGGAAGCCCTAGCTCTTGGAGAAACTAAAGACCTAGCAGAAGGAGGAGAAGTAATCTGGGAAGAAGAATAGCCTCTTAAAGGAGTAGAACCTAAACTCCTCAGTCTACCACCTCTTCGGATCCGCGTCGGAGCAGAAGAAGGGGTCAAATCATCCACATTTATCACTCCTTTAGGTTGGTTCGATGAAGACATATTTACGAAGACAATGGAAAAAGTTCTTCACAAACAAAGAACGAAAGTTTTTCGTGAAAGTAAAGAAAGGAAAAAGGGTATTTATACTCAAAGACAACTGTCAAAAATGGGAAAAAACAATGATGTGAAAGTTATAATTGAAGATGTCACACCGTGACTGATGCAGCCGCAAAAAGCCCTAAAAGGCGCCGAGTAATTACAGAACCAACCCGGAGGTGACACGTGGATTAAGCATTAAATAGAAGTGACAGGTTACGCCTATGTTCAGAGAAGGATACAATGTTTCGAAGTAAAGCGGAGGCAAAATATTCCAGCCATAAATGCATATCCACTTACCAAATATAAATCGATAAATAAATGGTAAGTGGGGGGACTATCTGTATTGGTAAAAAAGAGCTTCACACGTATGATAATTCTTGATGATTCAGCCAGTTACGTGGAACAAGGAAAACATGACAGCTGGACATGATTCTATAAGGAGGTGCGAGGCAAAGAGTCACGGCACTATATACCTACGAAGTAATCAGCTACGGAAACTCAACTTGATTGAGACAAAGAAGAGACACGGTCAGAATGAATCCGGACAGAGCTACGGGCAGATTCAAAGGTCTTCAATTAATGATCCGCACGTTACACAACCTTCACGCAACAGTTACGGTTATTCACTGTAACGTTACATTAATGTAATAATTAGTCATTAATGTGTTATCATTGCAAGAGGTAGACATTATACTGAAGAATTCCCTATATAAGGGAATAGAAGTTAACTTGTAAGGGGCATCTGGACTACGAATACCATACTCTTTATTTTTCTTTGCATCATACTATTGTCTATTTACTTACTCCTTTTTATTTATCATTATTTTCCTGATTATCAGAAACCCGTGTTCATTCCTAAAAATAAGCTTTAGTCAAGGGATCTAATTCTTTGGTTTTATATATATATATATAATTTACAAGAAATTGCATTAGATAAAAAAATTAAAAAAAAATAGGCCACGCCCACATGGGCCCGGGACCAGCCCACTTAGCCCGGGACCATTAGTTAGTGGTCTCGATCCCGAGCCGGTTACAAAAAAAAATCCCGTGAAGTACAGGCCCCCTTAGGAACGGCCCACGAGGCCCGTTTAGGCCCGGGCCTGGCCCACATTACAGCCTTATTTCAATCAAAGGTCAGTTTATTACTTATTGAGTACATGCGGTCGGTTGTACTCATACTACACTTCTGCACCTTGCGTGCAGATGTTGGATGATGATGTTGTTGTGTGCGTGTAATGACACGGCATGTCAATTTGAGTATCTGCACTTCGCTCGGTGTTCTGAGGGCTCGAGTATCTCCGCATGATGTATTATGACTTGCAAAAAATTGTCGGTGTTGGTTTTCATGTTATCCGGAATCAATTTGGAAGAATGAACTTCTAAATTTAAGTTCTAGGTTGGAAGAATTGATCAATTTTGACTTTTTAACATTGGACCTCGGAATGGAGTTTCGTCAGTTCCGTTAGCTCCGTTCTTAGGAGAGCGTTAGGATTGTAATTTAGAGGTCTGTAGTTGAATTAATCTCGGAATAGCGAAAGTTGAATTTTCTAGAAGTTTAACCGGGAGTGGACCTTTTGATATCGGGGTCGGCCCAGTTCCGGAAGTTGTAATAGGTCTGTTATGGCAAATGTGACTTGTGTGCAAAATTTTAGGCCAATCGGAGTTGATTTGATATGGTTCGGACGCTCGGTTGTGATTCTAGAAGTTCTTGAAGTTTAAGTTTGATCTTCATGCGTTTTGGCGTCCGATTCATGGTTTTAGAGGTTATTTTGATGGTTTGAGACCCTGATCGAGTCTGTGTTAGGTTATAGAACTTGTCTGTGTATTTAGGCGGGCTCCCGGGGGTCTAGAGTGTGTTTCAGATCGGTTACGGGCCATTTTTCTCCTACTTTGAATTATTGTTTTGTCTTGTGGTGTTCCCTTCTATGCGATCGCATAGGTATATCTGCGATCGTGAAGTCTCATTGGTGCCTATGAGTTTTTCTTCTTCGCATTCTCATACACCAGTCCGCGATCGCGTATGTATGTTTGTGCCTTCTCCGTGTTCGTTGTTCATCTCCCACGTTCGCACAGCTTATCTATAACAGCTAGTGATTCGTCCCCTTCCTCTTCTGTGATTGCATGCACCATCTCGCGGTCACGTAGTGTAGAATTTGGACACACATTTTTTCTTCTACGCGATCGCACTTCTATGCCCGTGATCGCGAAATACATTTTGAGCAGTGGTCATTTCCTTCTTCGCGATCGCATTGCTTCTTCCGCGATCGCGATGTATAAATCCCTGGGCAGACAGAATATAATCCCAAATCGAGGGTTAGCCATTTTAATCATTTTGGGAGTTGTAGACCTCAGCTTTGGGAGATTTTTCATGAGTTTTTCAAGAAAATCATCAGGGTAAGTGTTCTCCACCCGAATCTTATCATATTTCATGAATCCATTGCTATTCATCATCTAATTAGTGAATTAAGTTTGGAATTTGAGAAAAAATTGTGAAACCTTTCAAAATGTAAAATCATGATTTGAAGGACGACTTGGTATCGGAATTTGATAATTTTGGTATTTCTAAACTCGTATCAGAGTGGGTGTTTGGGTTTTGTAAATTTTATCAGATTTCGAGATGCGGGCTTGGAGAGTTGACTTTTGTTGACTTTTTAAAAATTGAATAAAAATCACAGCTTTATTAATTGAAATTTTTTTTCTTGCATTGTGTGATGTACTCAAGTCGTCTTGGGCTAGATTGAGATGAGCGGAGATGAATTTGTAAAGGGAAGGCGAAAATTGAGTGTGGAGTTAGCCGGATTGAGGTAAGTGCTTTGCCTAGATTTGTTGAGGGAATTTTTCCTCCTATTTGTCATTGTTTGCTGCATGCGGGGGTGATACATATATGAGGTGACGAGCGTATATGTATGTGCTGGGTTAATCATGCTCAAGGGTAGTTTTTGCTATAATTGTGTTTTGTAGAATTTTCATAACTCCCTTGATTCATGCCTTACTTGTTTTACCGATATTAAGCACGAAGGGTGATGTCGTGCCATTGTTTATATTCATTATCATGTGAGGAAGAGTGTAAAGCACGAAGGGTGATGTCGTGCCTTTGTTTATATCATTATCATTTGAGGAAGAGTGTAAATCATGAAGGGTGATGTCGTGCCATTTCATATCATTATCATGTGAGGAAGAGTGTAAAGCACGAAGGGTGATTCCGTGCCATTCCATATACATTATTATGTGAAGAAAGAGTGTAAAGCACGAAGGGTGAGGACGTGTCATTCCATTTATATTGTTATGCTTTTAATATTGTGTGGTCATGGCATGAAGGATGTTTCCGTGCAGGTGAGGATGAGGGACATGCATTATGATTTGATATTTGTTTTCCGTGTAACAGTTCCGCCTTTACCTTAAGTTGTCATTGTCGCCATTATATATTTTGTGTGATATGTTGTTATTGTCCCGTACTTGACCTCTATCTCAATTCGTGTTGTGTTGTCCGTGTATTTTACTTGCTTAACTTGCATATTCCATGCCTATTTCCATCCTTTATAATTATACTCATGATGTATCTATTCCGTTGCACCTTAGTGTAAGTCTTCCACCATGCTAGTCCTTGATGTCCTTACTTGTTAACTTGTGAAGATCATGTTTTGTTACTGATGTTCTCGTGTACATTCTTGTTTATTATTACTTCTTGCATATTCCCTTCCTTGTCATTTCTATTGTCGGTATTTCTATCATTCGGTTGGTATTGTTTTACGCATATATGGTGAGGATGAGATAAATGCACGAAGGGTGTTTCTGTGCCGTTGGATTTGATTTTTTGAGCACTTTATCATACTATGAAAATATATGAGGTGATTGTTGTGGTTCATAGACTTTCGTCCTAAGGAAAGGGTCGGTTGAGATGTTGGAAATTGTTGGATTGTGAATCTTTCTGGTACTCTTTTATTACCTGTTACAGTCGCATTGTGTATTCTATTCTATTCTATTATTCTGTTTTCTTTTATTCTATTGCTATTTTACCTTATAGTGTTTAGTATGGAGTATCTTTTAACTAAAAATAGTGTCACTACTTCGACGGGGTTAGTCAAGATACTTACCAGTACATGTGGTCGGTTGTACTAATACTACATTTCTGCACACTCTAGGCAAACTATCGGAGTGGAGCTGCTGAAGAAGTCGGGGGTGACCCTGAAGATGTTTGTGTATTCTGGATAGAACCTGCCACTAGTCCTTGGTAGTTTTAGACCTTATTAATCTGTTCATGTAGTTTTCAAACAGAACGTGTATTTATTCATACTAGCTTTGTATATTCTAAGTCTTAGAAGCTCATGAATCGTACTACCAGTTCTTGGGTAAAGCTGTAAACTGCAGATAAATCCTATTTAAATTTTTTGATAAGTTTATTTGGTTGTTTCATTTATTAATTGGCTTACCTAGCGGGTCAAGTTAGGTGCCATCATGACCAGTGATTTTTGGGTCGTGACAAGGTGGTATCAAAGCACTAGGTTTGTAGGTTCTACGAGTCAAGAGAAAGTGTCTTGTAGAGTCCTGCGGATCGGTATGATGATGTCCATAGCTATCTTCGGGAGGCTACAGGGAATTTAGGAAAAATTTCCTTCCTTCTTTCCCTATCGTGCGGCCTTGTTTCAGCTTGAAATCTACGACTTTGACTCTTCTCCATCACTCATATGTGAGGTTGTGCGCTCAGTATTCGCTATATGCCGATGATCGGTGATGCTACAGATGGATTACGACGGGCTATGGATGCTTGATTATCACCGATGTGTTGTCTAGCCTCAGAAGCGGAGGCGGTGTTAGATCTTCTAGTCGTTTTAGAGGTGGTTCATATGGCTGATTAGTAAGTGCAGGTTTGGGAAGATTGGCTGGTGGCCTGGCCATAGTGATTAAGATAAGTTCATGGCATGGTGTCGATTTGAGTATAACCAGTGGGCCATCTCCTGCTTGATGAGTTTAGATCGTGTGTCCCGTATGAGGTATTCCTTCGGTGGGTACATAATTCATCATTTCAGAGCATTTGGGAAAGTTGTCTGACAATTGCAAGGATGTGTAACCGCTTGGCAGAGTCTTCGGGGTGTTCTATTATCAGCTTTGCATGATTTCAGAAGTATTCAGCTAAATAGTCGTGCGATATCGGGGCATGTTGTGAAGATATGGTACCTTGGATTGCTGATGGAGTGTTGTATGGCTTCGAGCTAAGTGGTGGAGTCTGCTAATGAGGATCGGATTGTAGGGTCATGGACCGTATCAATTTCCGGACTGAGATATTGCACGGGTTATTTCTTTGGATGGTCATATGTTGGTGAAGCACAGGTTGCTCGATGTGTATTAGTTGTGTATTGGAGATTAGAGTAATATGAGTAATTATCGAGAAGGTTCTGGAGTGTTCCGGGTCTTATGTAGCCTTTAAGGATTTTTGAATTTGTTTGCGGGTGGGCTTAAATACGGTAGTGAATGGTAATTGAATCTGCGGCATTTCCTTGTCAAGGAAGGCCTACATGTCAATGTTGGAGTGATGCAAGAAATGGCTTTGGCTTCCCAGGAAGTTCCCCAGGGCGGTCATATCGGATTGAGTTACTTTCAGGTTGGCAGTCTGCGTGAGTCGATTGAGTTAGAGGCGATTGGTTTTGATTACTCGATTATGTATTACTGAGTTCCGGAGAATTTATCATGGTTATGACTGTATTGGTAAAAAAGTGTCTTACACGTAAGCTGATTCTAGACAACTCAGCCGACTACGTGGACCAAGGAAAACGTGACATCTGGATATGATTCTATAAAGAGGTACGTAACAAAGAGGCACGAATCAATAAACCTTCGAGTTCATCAGCCACGGGAAATTCATCTTGATTAAGACGGGGAAGAGACACGGTCAGGGTGAATCCGGACAGAGCTACGGGCAGATTCAAGGATCCTCTATTAATGATCCATACGTTATGTGACCTTCATGAAACAGTTACGGTTACCCTTTGTAACGCCTCATTAATGTAATAATAAATCATTAATGGGCGATCGTTGCAAGAATCAAACTTTATATTAGGAAACTCCATATATAAAGGAAGGGAATATAACTTGTAAAGGAGGAGGAGATTACAAATTCAACACACTTTACTTTTCGGCATATCACACTATTGTCTTTTACTTATACTTCTTTATTTAATATTATTTCCTTGATTATCAGTAACCCGCGTTCATCCTAAAAACAGCTTTGGTCAAAGGATCTAATTCTTTGGTTAAACAAATTGGTTCTGTTACCGGGAATCTGATAATCTTTGTTCACTTTTCCATTGATATCCTCTAAACTATGTCGAACTCCAACGACAACAACCAGCAGAGGAATGGAACCCCAGTTCCATCACCTCAAGGAACCCCCCGTGGTTCAAGGGAACCATCCCCAGAAAGATCTGATAACAACCGCAATAATAATGAGCAAATGGTAGAACAAGATCAAATAAAGCAAATGATTGCAGAGTACGTGGACAAGCTTTGCAAGAATTTGCAAGGGGATTACTAGCAGCACCACCTGCATCACTGACACCACCTCCAAACAATACAATCACCGGGGAAAATCCTCAATCCAGATTGATAAACTCGGCAAGGGGTGACACTCCTAATGAATTTCTCGAAGCAAGACCAGGTATGACTAATAACTCTGAATTACAAAAGTTACTGCTAACCATGCATAAATTGATGAAGGAACAAAACGACCGAATCGAGCAAATTCCTGGAGTACGACCAATTATCAAAGGCATTGATGTTGATAGATATTCTCAACAACCTTGGAAACCAAGCGCAGAACCCTTGCCTATACCCAAGAAGTTTAAAATGACCGACGTTCCCAAGTATGATGGAATAACTGATCCACGCGACCATGTGACCGCTTTTACTACTATAGTAAAGGGCAACGACTTAACTAAACAGGAGATTGAATCAGTCCTTGTCGAAAAATTCGGAGAAACACTCACCAAAGGAGCCCTAACATGGTATTCTCTTCTCCCTGAAAATTCTATTGACTCTTTTGCTGAGCTTGCAGATTCGTTTATAAAAGCACACTCTGGTGCACAAAAAGTTGAGAAAATAATGGAAGAAATATTCAAAATAAAGCAAGGAGACACGGAACTACTCCGTGAATTTGTAGATAGGTTCCAACGAGAAAGAATGCAATTACCCAGGGTGCCTGATAATTGGGCAGCCATGGCATTTGCAAGCAATCTAAATGACAAAATCTCGGAATCCACAAGGAGACTCAAAGAAAGCCTAAGAGAATTCCCAGCTACAACGTGGAATGATGTATATAACAGGTACAACACTAAACTTAGAATAGAAGAAGATATCATTGCTCGTTCGAGAGATGAAGATCATTCCAAATCCAGACGTCCTGAATCAGACAGGAGATCAGGTAAAAACAGGTACGATCCTTACTTAGGACCATTGGGACGTGAAACTCGTCCCATGTTCGAAAACCCTAGGTCAGATTATAGACCACCAAGCAGAGACGTGGACTCATCCTCATCTAGATCCAGAAAGGATCGAGATGAACGACCTGGAGGTAATGCCCGGATTGGGAATCATATCTTTAATATAAGTACTACTGAACTTGTTTCAATATTAAGAAATATGGGAGATAAGGTTAAATGGCCCAAAGAGATGCGGTCAAACCCAAATAAAAGGAACCCAGATTTCTGGTGTGAATTTCATAATGATCATGGACACAGGACTGGAGACTGCAGATTCCTACAAGGCGAAATAGAACACTTATTGAAACAGGGCTATTTAACAGAATTGTTTAGTGATAAAGGTAAACAAGCATACATGAAGAACAGGCAGAAGCCCCCAAAGCCTCATTCTCCAAAACGGACCGTCAACGTGATATATGGAGGAGAGGAAGTAAACGGAATAGTTTGCCAATTAGCATCGAAGGTCACAATTACCCACGAAAAGCGGGTTCTAGAAGATCCAGTTGAAGATGAAATAACCTTTGATGATGCAGATTTTGGCGGGCTAATGCTTCCCCATAACGATGCTTTGGTAATATTCTTACTCATTCATGACACTAACATTAAAAGAGTGTTGATTGATCCAGGTAGTTCAGTCAATATTATCTTGTTAAGAGTCGTGGAAGAAATGCTCATGGGAAATCAAGTTATCCCAAAAGCACGAGCCATATCAGGGTTTGATAACTCAACAGTGATAACCAAGGGAGAGATCGAACTAAAAACTTAAACCGAGAGAGTAACTAAGAGCATCAAATTCCAAGTCATTGATACTGACATGGCTTATAATGTAATTATGGGAAGGCCCTGGATCCATGACATGAAAGCAGTTCCATCCACTCTTCACCAGGTAATCAAATTTCCCTCAGAATAGGGAATCAGACAAATTAGGGGTGATCAACAGACCTCCAGTAATATAAATTCCGTAGCACTTTATAACAAAAAAGAGATGGAAGAATCGGAAGACAAAGGAATCTTCCAAACAGATGTCACTGGTCAAACAGGTACGGAAAAAGTTACTGACCAAACAGGTACGCAAGAAGTGAATGTTCAAACAGATACGGGAAGAGATACCCACGAGAAGGTGACCGCGGTAGATGCATTGGACCACATAGATGTGGACTCTAGATCGGACGTCGTTCATGAACCAGAAGACGAACACATCAAAACAACTACGGAAGAGCTCGAAGTTGTTCCATTATTTGAGCAAAAACCTGAACAGAAGGTGTATATAGGCACGAGGCTGAACCCCGATCGAAAAGAAGAAGAAAAAAAGCAAAGAACATTCAAGAACCAAGTGATTGACGAAGAGGTACAAAAACTCTTGAAAATTGGTTCGATACGATAGGTAACGTACCCTAATTGGTTAGCTAATACTGTGGTAGTACCTAACAAGAATGGCAAATGGGGGGTATGTGTAGCTTATACAGATTTAAATAAAGCATGCCCCAAAGATTCATTCCCATTACCACATATAGATCAAATGATTGATGCCACCGCAGGTCATTTTGGTTATAATCAGATTAAAATGGATCCCTCAGACGAGGAAAAAACTTCCTTCATTACAAACAGGGAGACTTACTGTTATAAAGTCATGCCTTTTGGCTTGAAAACGCTGGAGCCACCTATCCAAAGGCTGGTAACAAAGATGTTCCAAGAACATCTAGGAAAAACGATGGAAGTCTACATTGATGATATGCTGGTAAAATCAACACGGGCGGAAGACCATTTCCAGCACCTTTCTATTACTTTTGATATTTTACGCAGGTACAATATGAAGCTAAATCCGGAAAATGCGTGTTTGTGTACAATCAGGTAAATTTTTAGGTTTCCTTGTATCAAACAGGGGAATAGAGGTAAATCCCGCTCAAATTAAAGCTATAGAAGAAATACCTGATATACTAACAAATAAAAAGGAAGTTCAAAGACTGACAAGGAGAATTGCAGCTTTGGGAAGATTTATTTTCAAGTCTTCCGAAAAAGGTTTTAAATTCTTTTCAGTCCTCAAAAAGCAGAATCAGTTCGAATGGGCTGAAGAATGTCAGCATGCCCTCAAGAATTTGAAGGCTTATCTATCAAAACCTTCGTTGCTGTCAAAGCCAAAAGAAGGGGAAAGATTGTACATCTACCTAGTTGTCTCAGAAATTACTGTAAGTGCAGTATTGGTAAGAGAAGATAAAGGTAAACAATCACCTATTTATTACGTAAGTAAAACTTTACTAGATGTTGAAACCAGATATCCACATCTAGAAAAGTTAGCCTTAGCTTTAATAATGGCATCTAGAAAATTACGACCCTATTTTCAATGTCATCCAATCACTGTCGTGACTTCATATCCTTTAAGAAATATATTGCATAAGCAAGAACTGTCAGGAAGATTAGCCAAGTGGGCCATAGAATTAAGTGAGCATGAAATAATATATCAACCTAGAACTGCAATTAAGTCACAAATATTAGCTGATTTTGTTGCTGACTTTAGTAGTAACATTGCCCCTAAAGTGGAAAAGGAGATACAACTCTTTAACGGTGCTAATCCAGGTCTATGGACCCTATTTACTGATGGCTCTTCCCATATAAAAGGTGTCGGCTTAGGCATAGTCTAAATATCACCCACAGGTGAGAAGACACGACAAGCTATTAAATTTATCCTATAACTAACAATGAAGCAGAGTACGAAGCTGTCATTGCAGGCCTCGAACTAGCACGAGAACTCTCAATCGAGCAAATCGTAATCAATAGCGACTCCCAACTGGTAGTAAATCAAATGCAGGGGGCTTACATCGCTCGAGAGACTCGGATGCAACAATATCCGGAAAAGGCACGAGAACTCGTAAGACAATTCAAAACATGGAAGGTAATACAAATACCTAGAGAAGAAAATGCAGAGGCAGATGCATTAGCAAACCTCGCAGCAGTTACAGAAGTAACAAACAAATACAATGCAATTGTCGTTCATCTATTCCATTCAGCAATCGACCAAGACAGAAATGAGGTAATTTTCAACAATTTAACCTGGTATTGGAGAAACGAAATTCTTAATTTTTTGCAGAATGGCACCGTACCTGAAGACAAGAAAACAGCTCAAGCACTTCGCCGTAAAGCTGCACGGTACTGCCTCATTCGCAACTCATTATATCGCAATATGTTCGAAGGACCCCTAGCTAAGTGCCTCAGACCTAATCAAACGGAGTTCGTGATGAAAGAAGTCCATGAAGGACACTGTGGAAATCATTCAGGAGCGAGATCCTTGGTAAAAACCCTAATCAGAGCTGGGTATTATGGGCCTAAGATGGAACAAGATGACGAAATTTTTTTATCCAAATGCGACAGGTGCCAAAGGTTCGCCAATAACATGCATCGACCGGCAGAATTATTGCATCCAATCATATCTCCATGGACCTTCATGAAATGGGGGATGGACATAGTGGGACCTCTTCCCCCAGCTAAAGGACAGGTACGGTTTCTACTCGTACTCACTGACTATTTCTCAAAATGGGTAGAGGCGGAAGCGTTCAAACAAGTACAGGAAAAGGAATTTAAAAGCGTCTTATGGCGAAACATAATATGCCGCTTTGGGATACCAACGGAGATTGTGTGTGATAATGGCCCACAATTCATAGGCTCTCAAATCACAGAATTCTTTGAAAGCTGGCAAATCAAACGGATCACTTCAACGTCGTACCATCCCGTGGCTACTGGTCAAGCTGAGTCAACAAATAAAATCATCATCAACAATATAAAGAAGCGGCTAGATAAATCCAAAGGAAATTGGCCTAATGAATTACCAGTGGTATTATGGGTATACAGAACAACATCAAAAACAGCCACGGGAGAAACTCCATTCGCACTTGTCTATGGCTCAGAAGCCTTAATACCCGTGGAGATTGGCGAACCAAGCATAAGGGTTATAACAGCCACGGAGGAGGCAAACAACGATGATTTAAGGACTAATTTGGATCTGCTCGAACCACGAAGGGAAGCAGCATTAATACGGATGGCAGCTCAAAAACAAATCATAGAGCGTTACTACAACCGAAAAGCTCATCTCAGATACTTCAAGATTGGGGAATTCGTCCTCAACAAAGTCTTTCAATCAACAAAAGAAGCAGGCGCAGGAAAGCTAAGTCCAAATTGGGAAGGACCCTACAAAGTCCGAGGCATAGCTGGGAAGGGTGCCTACGAACGGGAAGCCATGGACGGCAGAATCTTACCAACAAGCTGGAATGCCATCCACTTGAAGAAGTACTACTTCTAAGGAAAAGAAGTATCTTCGATCAGGTATCGCACGTCCGATTTTATTTTTGAACATTTAAAATTTTACTAACTTTTTTAGATGATAGGCATAAAGCTAACCCATCACCAGATGATGATATTAGACCTGCAAAGACGCGAGGAAATAACACAATTCCCGGTCTAGGGTTACACTTTCTGATGGACATTTTAAAGGGTTAAGCAGTCATCATCTAAAAAATTATATACCTTCGAGTCCCGCACGTTTTTCCTTTTCAGGAAAAGGACCACAAGGAAGGAATAGTCAAGTGCTCGAGATTTCATTCTTCAAAGCTCAAACACTTGGGGGACTATACAGTATGGAAGGCTAAGACGAAGCAAAGAAGACTATCAGAGAGTCAAAGCTCGAGCCTGAAGATCCATCTACCCAACAAATCAAGTGATACGAGCAAAATCGAAAGAGCCGAAGACTCAAATTCAAAGCCTAAATCAAAAAACCTTCGAACATGTTCGGGTTAAAAGGCAAAATATTATCTAGAGGAAGAAATTCACTTATTCAAAACTGTTGTAACAAAAATAGTTAGGGGTAAAAGATCATCATCATTGTACTCATTCAAAAACTGTTGTGATTAAAACAGTTACGAAATCTTTGTACTCATATAGAAAACTGTTATCGAATAAAACAGTTACGGATGAAAGATCAAAACCTTGTATTTGCTCAGAAAACTGTTATCAAATAAATCAGCTACGGATGAAAAAGCATTTCCTTTGTACTTATTAAAAATTGTTGTCAACAAAAACAGTTATGGGTAAAAGCCTCGATCATTATAAAAACTGTTACTAATGAAAAACAGTTGTTTCCTTGTATTAATTCGGAAAAAACTGTTACCTACGAAAATTAGTTACGAGATACAAGTGTGTATCAAATCTGTTAAATGAAAACATTTGCAACATGAGTTTTAGACGATAAATTAAACACATGTAAAATGTCATGAAAGTTCAAACGAAAAACTTTCTTCAGAAGCATTCTCAAACATGTGAAAAATTCCTATCACTCTATTGCATTATTACACCATCATGAAGTTGAGACGTCTTCTTCATTAAGTGTCAATAAAAAATAAAGGGCCCTCTTTCACAAACAAAGCCTATTATAAATAAGGCTCACATTTATACAACACCGTGCGTACTATGAAAAGGTACGAGTGATTTCAGCATCTTCATGCAAAAATCTCGAGGTAAAACAAAAACCTCAAAAATCTAAACATGCAAATGACTAAAGAGTGAAACAAAAGCTCAAAACAAAAAGTCACACTTTGCATATATTCAAAAGAGAGCGGCTAAGTAAGAACTAAGTACTAACTAGTACTTAGCCGCATATAGTTTATACATTAAAATGCCCCTAAGTTGTCAGTTGGGGACTTCAGAAAGATTCAAATTTACCCCCGATGGAGCTGGGGGTAACCACCAAGCAAATAAAAAAAGAGGGTGAATCAACACTTTAATCTTCTTGAGGAGGAGGATTGACTTCTTTACCGGCAGGAGGAACGGGAGCAACTTGGGATGAAGAGGCACGGGCAGCAGGAGTCTCACCATCAAGTGAAGAAAGGTTATGATCTTGTTGAGCCTTCTACATGGCTTCCTTTGTTTTAGCTATTTCAGCACTAAGGTCGAAACCATCTTGACTCATTTCCGTCAATGTGTCAAGGCGAGAATTCATATACGCCCAACTCACATCACAGCAGTCGCCTCTTCAAGATATTCATAATCCCTTGCCCATAGTTGAAGCTCAGCTCTCAGCCCACCCTTCTCCGCTTCAACAGCTTCATGGGCAGCCCTCAACGGTACAATTGACTCCTCCAGAGTTTGAAATATGTCTAAAGCATTACGAAGATCCTCCTGAGTACGGGTGAGTGATTGCACGAGCTCGCCTGAATATTATTCCTTCTGCCCTAGCAAGTCTTTCAAGTTCCTAATCTCCTTTGAGGCACGGGATAGCTGCTCAGAAAATGAATATTCCAGAATGCTCTTGTCCCTATCAGCCTGATTGGAAGAAGCCTTCTCCACTGCCAGTTCTGCTGCCATGAGTCTCATCTGCCGCTTCAAGGTACTCTTTTCCTCTTCTAGGGCATCCATGTCAATCCTTAAGATGTCATACTATGCCTTCCAACTATCAACATCAACCCGTAACTCTTTTGTCTCCTGATCCGTATTTGAGATCCTCTTCATGAGCTTCATGCCTATAAGATTAATCTACAATAAATAAACCAATTAGATATGATAAATTTCATATACGAAAATGAAATGGGATAAACTGCACCATACCTTCAAAGAGGTATGCACAACTTCATTGGCCCATGTAAGGGCATTGTGGCTAGCTAGCTTGGACTTCTCTGTACCTATCAAGGGCTTAAGCCACACTTTGGGCTCACCCGTTTTCTTGAAAATACTCCCCTTAGCCGAAACTTCTATTATTACTTGTCGCATCTCCCTGCTGGAAGACCCTACTTCCCTAATGGAAGGCACGGAAACAGGTAGAGGTGAAGCAGCAGCAGGCACGGAGGATTGAGGAGCTAGAGAAGCCACGGGCAAAGAAGCAGGCACGGAGGATTGAAGAGTTGAGGAAGCCATGGGCAAAGCAACAACAGAAGCAGTAATAGCCAAAGGAGTGGAGGAGATACTAGGAGCAGATAAAACAGCTTCTCTTAAAGAAGCGGGAAAGACAGCCAAGGGGACTTCATCAGAGGCAAGACCAAAGCCTTCATGGAAAAAGTAATCTACAGATTCATGAACGGGAGAAGGTGAAGCATCTTCAGAGGTAGAGGGTCTGACTTCAAACACGGAAGGCAAAGTCATGGGTGTAGACTCATCGTCCGAAATCACCCGCCTTCTCCGCGACCTGTGCACCAAAACACCCTCCCCTTCTTCTTCTTCTTCTACAGATCGAGACTCACCAACCTTCCTCTTTGAGGAAGACGAACCAACAATAATCTCTTGGGCCTGGGCCAGAGACATCTTTGGAATAGACGTAGCAGACACCCCACGAGCAGAAAATTCTATCAAAAAGGAAAAGGTTAAGCAAAAAAAGGAAAAAGGCTCGAGTAAGGAAAGAAGCAGGAACAAAAGCTTCACTTACCGTGGGTCTTCACTTGCCAACCGTACTTCCCAGCAAAGTACTTCCAAGATCTTTCTTCCAAAGGGGAAACGGACAACAATTTTTCTACCCAATCACGGACACCGGAGACATTCTCAACAGTACCCATGATTGCTGAGAGAAGAAGAAACAGATACGGTGTTAGTAAAACATCTCGAGTCAAAAATAAGAAAAATAAATAGATGTGAGCTAAAATGTACTCACGTGCACGATTCCACTTCTCGGGTAAGGGAAGATTTTCTTCACCCAATAAATCAGCAGTGGGAACAGTGA
The DNA here is from genome assembly GCA_005239495.1 of Nicotiana undulata. Classification (NCBI taxonomy): domain Eukaryota; kingdom Viridiplantae; phylum Streptophyta; class Magnoliopsida; order Solanales; family Solanaceae; genus Nicotiana; species Nicotiana undulata. The sequence goes on from ML291955.1 coordinate 16,570, forward strand.
CGTACCGGAGGTACCAACCTTTGTCCTTATCATCTCCAGGGGTTACCAACACTCTTTTACTCCTGACAGCCAGAGTAAAAACCCCTTGACGAAATAAGGCAGGAGAATAGAGATGAATAAGATGGTTAAAAGTATAAGGAACTGAGGCTAAAGAAGCTAAACTCCTAAGACACACGACAACTCGCCACACAAGCGGACCAACTTTCCCTAAGCAAATATTGAAGAAACGGCAGAATTCAATAATACTGGATTAATGGGAGGTCTAAACCCTAGAGTAAAAGGGTACGTATAAACAAAAGAATATCCCGTCTTGTAAGACGTTATTCTTTGATTACTACTCGGATTATAGACAGGGAAATCAGACCTCCAAAAACACTCCCTACGAACAAGGGAAATCTGACCTTTAGTAATAAGGGCTGGATACCTTTCAACGCTATCAAGGGAAAAAGACTGATCTACGAGAACTTGATTGTCCCTAGTAAAGACAAACTCAGCAGGATAATTTTGTCAACTCTAGGTTCACGAAGGTGTTCATCTTTACCTCTAGAAAAAGACCGGGAAGCCCTAGCCCTTGGAGAAACTAGAGACCTAGCAAAAGGAGGGGAGACTATCTGAGGAGAAGAAGAAGAGATTCTCAAAGGAGTGGATCCTAGACTCCTTAGTCTACCACCCCTACAACTCCTAGTCAGAGTAGAATATGGTGTTAAATTCTCAACATCTATTACTTTTTTGGGTTGATTTGAAGAAGACATGTTTACAAAGGCAAGAAAAAATTCTTTACAAGTAAAAAAGACAAGTTAGAAAGTGTTTCGTGGAAGAAAAGAAAAGAAGAAAGGTATTTATACTTGAGAACAACCGTCAAACATGGGCAAAAATAATTATGAAAATTCATAATTGAAAGTATCACTTCGGGACTGATGCAGCCGCAAAAAGACTTAAAAGACGCTGAGTAACTGTAGAACCAATCCAGGAAGGACACGTGGTTTGAGCATTAAATGGAAGTGACAAACGACACCTATGTTCAGAGAAGTATACAATGTTTCGAGGTAAAGCGGAGCCAAAATATTTCTGCCATAAATGCGTATCCACTTACCAAATATTAATTGATAAATAAATGGTAAGTGGGGGGACTATCTGTATTGGTAAAAAAGAGTCTTACACGTAAGCTGATTCTAGACAACTCAGCCGACTACGTGGACCAAGGAAAACGTGACAACTGGATATGATTCTATAAAGACGTACGTAACAAAGAGGCACAGATCAATAAACCTTCGAGTTCATCAGCCACGGGAAATTCAACCTGATTAAGACGGGGAAGAGACACGGTCAGGGTGAATCTGGACAGAGCTACGGGAAGATTCAAGGATCCTCTATTAATGATCCATACGTTATGTGACCTTCATGCAACAGTTATGGTTACTCTTTGTAACGCCTCATTAATGTAATAATCAATCATTAATGGGCGATCGTTGCAAGAATCAGACGTTATATTAGGAAACTCCCTATATAAAGGAAGGGAATATAACTTGTAAAGGAGGAGGAGATTACAAATTCAACACACTTTACTTTTCGGCATATCACACTATTGTCTTTTACTTATACTTCTTCATTTAATATTATTTCCTTGATTATCAGTAACCCGCGTTCATCCTAAAAACAACTTTGGTCAAAGGATCTAATTCTTTGGTTAAACAATGACCACGATCGGAGTTGATGTTTTCTACAGGTATAGAAGCTATATTGCATGCTGTGGTGTTCTCCTGGATTGAGTTAAATGAAAGATTCTTGGGTGATGAGGTGTTAAATTTGTTTATGGTTCAGAGTTGACCATGAGACTTTCGTAGTGCTGCAAATTAGCATGTCAGATGCGATGCGCCGCGTGGGGTTGAAAGGTTACATGTACAAGGTTGCGGTTTATTTTTGGAGGTAAGGATACGAGTTCTTGATGTCTCGGACAATTTCGGGTGTTTGCAGTCTTGTTGGCACTATGGGATACCCATCAAAGTAGAGTTCGCTTGTTAGCAGGCACATTGTGTTTCGACTTATGGGTGTTTCTCCGTGATATGATGGAGTATGAATTACGTGTCAGCTATTTGGGAAGCGGTGTTGAGATTGGGTATGAAAATTCTGGTATTCGTGAGGCTCAAAGACTGAATGTTCTTATTCGCGGACTATTCCTTGATTGCGAGTTGTGAAGGAATGTATAATATTGGATGATTAATGGTAGGTGTTATGGAAAAGTTGCTATAGACTTTTGGAAGGTTTATTACATGTTTGAGGATAACCGGAATTTTGTTTGGGGATTATTTTGAGCCCATTGAGAGGGTGTATTTTGTATCAGGTTGGATTTGCTTATTCTTGCGTAGTTGATGCCACATGTATATCATCGGGTGGAATGGATGTTATTCGCGCCTTGGTCAATGTTATGTGTTTCTCTCTTATACTACGATGGTTCTGAGGTTTACATGATTCTTCGCACGCATGTTGTGATTCAGTTTAGGCCTTGTGGTACTATGGGCGAGGTGGCCTTTGTGATGTTGCTTATCTTATTGCATCATAGTTGTGCTTGTCTTTCTCAGTATTGTTTGTTCCTAATAATTTCCCCACAGTTATATCTTGTGCACTCCATTGTGCTTGATGTGGACGCACATGTGATTAGTGAGACCGAGTATTATGGCTCAATGGGTACCTTATATGGATCGATATGATGGGATCGGATTGCACGCTGCAATGGTACAGTGATGAAATGTGGCACCTTATTTCTATTTTGTGTATTTTGCTTTCACCTTGTCGAGAATAGTTCATAGTAAAATCCTGAAATTTCCATGTCTGCTTAACTTGCTTAGTAGTTTTCTTATTTAGTTTTCTTACCGTTATCTATCATGTTTGAATTATTACTTGTTAGTGCACGAAATTGGGTTGTGTGTGGCTCCATATGATTATTATTGACACTCATCAGTGTGGCTGCTTGTGTTGGCTGAGATAAGGTTTCTAGATCTGAGATTCGCGTTATTGTATTAGGATAAGCAAGGTTTGGAAGAATAACACTATATTTTGCTGAGGATTTGGGCAATGGCCCTGGTCGGGCGAGTGAGTTCTTGGCTTATTGATTAGACGAGTGGTTGAGCGGTTATGCGTGTTTCTTTCATCATCGGTGGGGCATAAAGGTTTTGGACGAGGTTCTATAAGGTTTGCTATCGGCACCAGATTTGTTTTGGGCAGTAATGGTGGTCAGCAGTTTCTACTATGAGTATTGAAGTGATGGGGTACGTCATGTGATTACATCTTGGGTTATGGTCATGATTTGATACAGTTGGTTCAGACTTGTACAGTGTACAGATGTGGGATTCATGTCTTGTAATAAATTTTGGATGATAAAATGGGGTTCTAAGGTTTAAGGACTAAGGTTGAGACAAGGATCTTCAGTGGTGCTGTGTTGGTGGGTTTATGTGGATCAGGGTGACATGGGATCATCCCCGGACTTACGCTTGGTAAGGTTAAACCATGTTTTAATAGATTTGGGAAGACTCCTGGCACGTTCGAGGACGAACGTGTGTTAAGTGGTGGAGAATATAACGACACGGCATGTCGTTTTGAGTATCTGCACATCGCTCGGTATTCTGAGGGATCAAGTATTTCTGCATGATGTATTATGACTTGTGTAAAATTGTCGGTGTTGGTTTTCAAGTTATCCGGAATCAATTTGGAAGAATGAACTTCAAGATTTAAGTTCTAGGTTGGAAGAATTGACCAAGTTTAACTTTTTGACATTGGACCTCCGAATGGAGTTTTGTCACTTCCGTTAGCTCCGTTGGGTGATTTTGGGCTTATGAGCGCGTCCGGATTGTAATTTGGAGGTCTGTAGTTGAATTAATCTCGGAATGGCGAAAGTTGGATTTTTTAGAAGTTTGACCGGGAGTGGACCTTTTGATATCGGTGTCGGATTCCAGTTCCGGAAGTTGTAATAGGTCCGTTATGGCAAATGTGACTTGTGTGAAAAATTTGAGGCCAATCGGAGTTTATTTGATATGGTTCGGACGCTCGGTTGCGATTCTAGAAGTTCTTGAAGTTTAAGTTTGATCTTCATGCGTTTTGGCGTCCGATTCGTGGTTTTAGAGGTTATTTTGATTATTTGAGACCCCGAGCGAGTCCGTGTTAGGTTATAGAACTTGTATGTGTGTTTAGGCGGGGTCTCGGGTGTGTTTCGGATGGGCTACGAGCCATTATTCTCCTACTTTGAATTGTTGTTCTGTCTTCTGGTGTTCCCTTCTATGCGATCGCATAGGTATAGCCGCGATCGCAAAGGCTCATTGGTGGCTACTAGTTTTCCTTCTTCATGTTCGCATACACCAGTCCGCGATCACGTATGTATGTTTGTGTCTTCTCCGCGTTCGCATAGCTCAGCTATAACAGTTGGTGATTCGTCCTTTTCCTCTTCTGTGATCGCATGCACCATCTCGTGGTCGCGTAGTGCAGCGTTTGGCCACAACATTGTTTCTTCTACGCGATCGCACTTCTATGCCCGCGATCGCGAAGTGCATTTGAGCAGTGGCCATTTCCTTCTTCGCGGTCGCATTGCTTCTTTCGCGATCGCGATGTATAAATCCCTGGGCAGACAGAATATAATCCCAAATCGAGGGTTAGCCATTTTTATCATTTTGGGAGTTGTAGACCTCGTCTTTAGGAGATTTTTCGTGGGTTTTTCAAGCAAATCATCAGGGTAAGTGTTCTCCATCCGTATCTTATCATATTTCATGAATCCATTGCTAATTTCATCCTCTAATTAGTGAATTAAGTTGGGAATTTGGAGAAAATTTGCGAAACCTTTCAAAATGTAAAATCATGATTTGAAGGACGAATTGGTATCGAAATTTGATAATTTTGGTATTTCTAAACTCGTATCGGAGTGGGTGTTCAGATTTTGTAAATTTTATCGGATTTTGAGGTGCGGGCCCGGGGAGCTGACTTTTGTTGACTTTTTAGAAATTGAATAAAAATCACAACTTTATTAATTGAAATTTTTTCTTCTTGCATTGTGTGATGTACTCAAGTCGTCTTGGGCTAGATTGAGATGAGCGGAGATGAATTTGTAAAGGGAAGGCAAAAATTGAATATGGAGTTAGCCGGATTGAGGTAAGTGTTTTGCCTAGTTTTGTTGAGGGAGTTTTTCCTTCTATTTGTCATTGTTTGCTACATGCGGGGGTGATACATATATGAGGTAACGAGCGTATATGTATGTGCCGGGGTTAACCATGCTTGGGGGTAGTTTGTGCTATAATTGTGTTTTGTAGAATTTTCATAACTCCTTTGATTCATGCCTTACTTGTTTTACCGATATTAAGAACGTAGTATAAGATGTTAGTAATCAAGACTTGGCCTAATATAACTTAATCGATTTGATGGAAATTCTTAGAATACATTGATGTGTCTAATTCGTACATCTCAATGCATAGTCATTAATATGTTGCTATGGTCGATATTTTGAGGTGCTAGACAACATGCTTGTGTCGTTGACCTTATTAGTTTTAGACCTTATTAATATGTTCATGTAGTTTCCAAACAGAACGTGTATTTATTCATACTAGCTTTGTATATTCTAAGTCTTAGAAGCTCATGAGTCGTACTACCAGTTCTTGAGTAAAGTTGTAAAGTGCAGATAAATCCTATTTAAATTTTCGATAAGTTTATTTGGGTTTCTTTTATTAATTGGCTTACCTAGCGGGTCAATTTAGGTGCCATCATGACATGTGATTTTTGGGTCGTGACAGTACGACGAGAGTTGGATGTGAAGATGTGCTTGCGTTCCGGTTATGGCTATCACTTGTACTTGGTAGCATTATATTCGAATTCTATTTATTTACATTTCGAACAGATATTGTAATTATTTCAATTCAGTTTTGTAAAAATCTACATCTTAGAAGCTCATGATTCGTATTACCAGTCCTTTGAATTTTGTATAAAAGCTCGGTTATTTCATCATTATTGTCTCATCAAATTTTATTGGAATCAATTTATTGTTAATTGACTTACCTAGCGGGGTGGGTTAGGTGTCATCACGACTAGTTGGATTTTGGGTCACACTACTATACTAGTGTTTTTATGTTTATGTTTTTTTGTTTCGGAAAACTTGTTGTTTCATATATTTTATAGTATTACAGTTTCACTAATAGTCCCTCCCCGGTAGGGTGTTCATTTCACCGGTCGATTGTTGCTCTTCACTTCTCCGTAGTAGCTATTCGAGAGTCGATAGGTACTGAAGTATATGTTCTAATCATTTTGGGTATGGTGTGTCCCTCTCCCGATCAAGTCGTGTATACGTATATTTCCTTTGGTACTCTTAGAGGCTTGCAGATTAGAGTTTGATTGTATGTAAATGGGTGGGTTATGATTTGTTACAGCTGAGAATATGTATAAAATGTCAATATTTTTTTTTCAAGCCAGTTGTGGCCATTTTAATTCTGGTATTAGTACATGGAGGTCGTGTTGGCCCGGATTTTATGGTTAAATAAGTGTAAGCGTGGACGTTGGTTAGCACGCAGGGGCGGACACACCTTGGTGTATGTAGTGTCATCCGACACCGCGTCGTCGGAAAACTTCACTAAATGTGTATAAATTATTAACATGCATAAAATATATTTCAATAAATAAGAAGAAATGACACCACTTTGCACGTACATCTCGATAGTTCTCCTGACCGGCCTTTCCTTTTTCTAAGGAGAGGTCTTGGGTTCAAACTTCTGCAGCTTCATGCTGAGTTAAATTGAGTAAGATCTTTTATGTGCTTTCGTTTATTTTTTCTTGTGTTGTTATTGTTGGTTGCTTATTGTTTGTGTTTCTTAAGCTGAAGGTATATCGGAAACAGTCCATCTACCCTCACAAGGTAGGGGTAAGGCATACACACTACCTTCCCCAGGCTCCACTTGTTGGATTACACTGAGTTTGTTGTTGTTGTTGTTGATTTTTGTGCACATTATGCTTTAAACAGTGATTTGTTTATGTTTTAAATGTGACATCAGTTACAAATAATTCTGCATACGCTCCTGTTAGCACAGTCCTTCAGGTAACATGTGCTGGTCACACCTCTCGAGGTTGGGGTGTGACATTATCGGCCTTAATACGAATACTGATCACCGGATAAAAAATAAAAGAAATAAAAGAGATAGGGTAAATATTTTTCGCAGAAACACCAAACTTTCTTAAGTAAGCAAGTAACCGAACAATGCGTATATAACCTGTAAAGGATTCGAACCCTTTCTCTACAAGATCCTTAAGTTGCTAAAATATAAACATCCTATGATTCGTAATGTATGATGTGATATGTCAAACCGCTAACAATTTACTACTAGCACCTACTGATTTTCCTTTGTATTTTCTGGAGATATTTCTTGCATTTTAATTTACTTTGATTGTGAAAGGGACAGAATACCTAATCCCTTGACCCTTGTATTTTCAAGTATGAAATTAATGCAAAACGAATCAATAAGTTGGTTTAAATATTTTGAGATAGACGAGAGACAACACAAGTTAAACAACTAGATATTTGTTAACGCTTTAATCAGCATGATTATGAGAAATCTTAGTATGTGAAGTCATAATGCCCTGCTGGATCACAACTTAACAAAGAAAAGCATGTCACCAAAATGTTTTATATTTTATATTTAAACTCAAGTCAGTGGAGAAAATTAAGCAGTTGCATAAATAAAATTTTATTATTTGTTGTCATAGTTAACTAATTTGTGTCGTTCCTCCAATTAAATTGTTATTCTTAAGATTAAATTACATTATTTAAAGTAAATATTTGTGTAGATAAAATTTTCAACTTCAAATAATCCATTTTAATTTTCCTTTTCTTTCTTTTTAATGTAATTTAGAAATGTCCCTTTTTTGTATTGTCTTGTTTGGAAGCCATGTCAAGGAGGACCCTCCATGTTTAATAACCAATTCCCCTGTCTTCTGTCGCACGTACTATTTAACCTAGACTTCATTTATTTGTATTAAAAAGTAAAACATGGCTGGCCTTAATTTATAGAATGTCAGTATAAATTAGAGGTATAGTAAATGCTACTCCATTTTGAACGAAGTTAACTTTATTAGAGGTATATAAATTTGAAATCATTTATCTCTTTTTTGTTCTTCTCTTTCCAATAATGGATGCCTTAGTAGGTACGTAGTCGCTGTTGTCTTTTGACTGCCTTTTTATAACATCTCAAGCTCATAGTCAAAGGAAAAGCCCAAGGAGGCTAGCTGCGTAAAAATATCACGGGTTAACCGGTTATCGAACTGATCATTTAAAAATAGCTAGTATTTATAAAGTTATTGAAAATAGTCACTATTTTGCTGCAACACGGAAGGTTCCAGCATAATATACTGGAGATCGGTGTACCTGTGTACATGGACGGATTTAGGGGGGCGCAAGTATTTTCCTGATTTTGAACAGTATTTTCGTTCAGATTTATCTTTACTTGAAAAGTGGCAAAATTTTCGATTACTTTTGAAATTATGGCTATTTTTGAATGACCACTTATAAATCTAGTTATTTTTGAATTACTCCCGCTAGAACCTACTCCCTTCGTTTCAATTTATGTAGTAAAAATTAAATAAATATAAAGTTTAAACAAAATATTTGAAATACTAGTAGTTTAGTTTTGTAGTACAGTAGAAATGTGAACAATAAAAAATGATAAATAGGAATTTTTATGTTGTTTAAAGTGATAAATGTTTAGCTAAAGACATAAACGTATTTTTTGCAGTTTGGATTTTAAATTTAATAGCATATTAATTTAAAAATCTAATCACTCTTATCCCAAGATTATTCATGATTCTGCCCTAATGATGCAAAATAATTATCTCTACTGGAATATAAGAAAATTTCAGTCGAATTAGCAGTAAAAAGAAATATTTGTACAAGAGTAGTGGTTTTTCATTTTAAGAAAATTAAGTAACTTATGGTGATATGTGTTCAACTCATTTTATGAATAAGTATCAATAAATTTAGTCAATGCTCACACATGCAGACAAAAATTACGTCAAAATAGTACGGGCTAGCTAGTTTTCGAACTGATAATTGAAAAATAGTCAGTGTTTGCGAAGTCATTGAAAATAACCACTTTTTTTACTGAAACACGGAAAGTTCCAGCATAATATGTTAGATTATGGAGTGTATAAAATTCTAGCATATTATGTTGGAACTCTAGCACACGGAAAGTTTCAGCATAATATGTTGGATTATGGATCCCCTACATGTTCTGATTGACGAGACGTGAGACGGTGTTAACGAGAGGCTGGATGTTTGGAGACAAGCCCTTGAGTCTAAGGGTTTCAAGTTGAGCAGGACAAAGACAAAGAACTTGGAGTGCGAGTTCAGCACCGAATCGAGGGAAGCATGCATGGTCGTCATGCTTGGATCACAGGTTATCCCCAAGAGAGGCAGTTTCAAGTACCTGGGGTTGTTTATCCAAGAGAACGGGGAGATCGATAAGGACGTCACCCACCGTATATGGGTGGGTTGGATGAAATGGATGTTAGCATCTAGAGTCCTGTGTGACAAGAAAGTGTCGTTGATACTCAAAGGTAAGTTTTATAGAGCGGTGGTTAGACCGGTCATGATGTATAGGGTAGAGTGTTGGTCAGTTAGGAACTCACATAAACAAAATATGAAAGTAGCAGAGATGAGGATGTTGAGGTGGATGTGTGGGCACACTAAGATGGATAAGAATAGGAATGAAGATATTCCGGAAAAGCTGGGTGTGGTTTCTATATATGACAAGATGCGGGAAGCGAGACTCATATGGTTTGGGCATGTGCGGAGGAGAAGCCCTGGTAAGAAGGTGTGAGCGGTTGACTTTGGCGGGAACGAGCAGAGGTAGAGGCCGACCTAAGAAGTATTGGGGAGAGGTGATCAAGCAGGACATGGCGCGACTTTCAGATTTCCGAATACATGGCCCTTGATAGGAAGGTGTGGAGATCGGACATTAGGGTTGAAGGTTAGGAGGTAGTTGAGCATTTTTCTACTTCGCCCTGGGTGTGAGGTTAGACTATAAGGTTTGTCTTAGATTTTTAGTAGTTTATGTTGTTTTCTCACTATTCTCCCATTTTTCTATATCGGTTATTGTATTGTGTTTCTACTATTTTTTGGTTTCATATAATACTTTATTATTTCTATTGTTTCTCTTGATGGTACTGATAAATTGTCTCTTTCTTCTTTTTTGTTTTCTTGAGCCGATGGTCTATCGGAAACAACCACTCTACTCCATGGGGGTAGGGGTAAGGTCTGCGTACACACCACCCTCCGCAGTCCCCTTAATTCTGGGATTTTACTAGGTTGTTGTGTTGTTGTTGTTGTATGGAGCCCCTACATATAAACTTTCATATTTTGATGGAACTTCAGCACATTATAAAATTCCAGCATATTACGATAGAAGTTCATATGTAAAAAATTTGAACTCCATCATATTATACTAAGGGTGTTTAACGGGTGGATCGGGCCGGTACTGGTTGGGAAAAAATGAAACTGGCCGGTTTCCAATCCGGGCCGGTTACGGGTTAGTCTTTACCGGGCTTAACGAGTCCGAATCCATCCGGGTAAAAATTGAACTGGCAGGGTTATGGGTCCAAGGGGCCGGGTCGGGCCAGATTAGCGTTAATTTTTTTATTTTTTTTGTATTTTGTATAACTATCGTAAAATTATAAACAAAAAAATAATCTTATAAAAATAGTGTTTGAATATAGGATGCAAAGACTTTAAAATTCTTATATTTGAATATTTCATTAAGAATTTAAGATAATAGAATACAATGAAAATGAAAAAAAATTGTACTTATAATTTGCAAGTTCAAACTTGCAAATTAAAGTTTACATTTAATAATTCAAATTAAAGTTCAAACTTGCACTTATCATTGCATAATAAATTAATAATACTTCAAATTAATCTAACAAACTAAAACATTAAGCATAATACGTCTAATAATATTAAACTAACACAAATTGTCTCAAATCAACTTAAAATATTAAATACGAATTTCTGGAGAACGCTCAAAACAACTCTTCATATTCCTCCTTAACAGTCTGTGCCCGCCCACCTTGGACGAAGATTTAAGACTCGACCACAGTTCTTGCATTTTACTTTGTAAACTTGTTCATTTTCTTCTACCACCTCAAAGTGTTCCCAAACATATGAGCGCACTCTAGAATCACGGGACATGATTTAACTTGAATTGAGAATTTGAGTTTGAGAAGTGAGAGATGAGTGAAGAAATGAAGAAGAGCGGGAGTGTATTTATAGTTTTTCAAAGGGCTAAATTAATAATTACAAAAGTGTTATTTTTTAAAAAGAAATTGCCCCAAAAAGGGCTATTTATGCAACTGACCGTTGCCAACGGCCATAAGACCCTTTTAAAAAAAATTCAGAACTAGCCGTTAAACTGGTCTGGGATGGTCCAGTCCGGGCCGGTTAACCGGTTCTACAGTGAACTGCGCTGACCGGGGTTGACCGGTTCGGTTAACCGGATGAATTTATGTGAACGGACCAACTCCCTAACCCCAGTAACCTAGCTCACCCGGCCCCCTAAGTACCGGTCCGGGCCAGTCTGGGTTTCAACCGGTCTGGGCCGATCCGGAAACGGGTCAACCTGACCCGTTTGACACCCTTATATTATACTGCAATATTTTCTAATTTTGAACAGTGTTTTTGCTCAGATTTATCTTTACATAAAAAGTAGCTAAATTTCGATTACTTTTAAAACTATATCTATTTTCAATTACCAGTCGAGTCTGACTATTTTTTAATTTCACCCCATATAAATAAGCCCCATCATCTATTTAAAATTTTCTATTTGAGAAATCACAGTTATTCAAATAACTTGCATGGACAAATAAGGAAGGAAAAAGAAAAGCAAGAAATAAAGAACCATTAATTTGAAAAACAACATGTTCAAGAAAAATTAAAAAATACAGCAAATTTAAGTTGCCGAAACAACCAAAAACAAATTCCAAGTTCATTCATCAATCATTACCCACATTCCTCTGGATCTTTACCACTTCCTTTCCCCCGTCGCGTGCTCTCTCTCTCCCTCTCTCTGTCTCTCTCTTTCTCTCTGCATCTGTTTTTCAGTTTAATTTCTTTTTACTTTCATATTTTTTTTTCATTTCCGGAAAAAGAAATTTTTTCTTCTGCTTATGAACTGTCTCTGTTTCTGACACCAAACCTCTCTTTGAGCCCAAGTCTTCTTCTACTTGCTTGTTGTAGTTTTCTTTCAACTTCACTCACTGATTTCCACTACTTTCCTCTCTTGGGTTGTTATACATTACAATCTTAGAATTCATCCTTAAGCTAAAAAACTTGTCTTTTGCTTCTCTTCGTTGTCATCTGTTATTAAAATCACCTTCTTGGGCTGCTCCTACTTTCTCTTTTCTTGATAAACCCATTTCTCCAACTTGGGTAATTTTCTGTTTGCTTTTGCTTTCAGGGTATTTTTTCTCTTTTTGTGTCTAGAAATAGTTGGGGACTGTTATTCTGATGGGTTCTTTTAGTTCTGGATTTGTGTAAAGCATTGATTTTCTTGTGTTTCTGGGAACTGCCACAAGAAAACAAAATGAGAACTTGGGTTTTATTTGTAGTTTTAGTTACTGTTGGGCCAATGTTTTTGATAACATGTGATGCTTCTTTTCCATTAAATGAAGGTATGTACTATCAACTTCAACTTGATGATATTTTGTGCTTAGATCTTGATTTGATTGGTTTATGAATTTTAATTATATAATTAAGGACAATGTAGGGAGTTAGTTATATGTTGTTGTTTAATCAAGATCTTTTTTTTTTAAAATTGTGTTGAGATATTGCATTGATGAAATGCTAATGCAAAGTACTTGGTAATTTGTTTCTTGCACAGTTTATGCTCTAAATAACTTCAGGGAAGCTATATATGAAGACCCATTTCTGGTATTCTCAAATTGGAATGCCTTAGATTCAGATCCTTGTGACTGGTCTGGTATTTTTTGCTCCATGGCCCGAGATCATATCTTAAAAATGTGAGCATTTCTATGTATTGATTTTTCTCAATGGGATGCAATTTACTGGATTATTTTCTTGATACATAACAGTAGCACAATTGAGCCTCTAATATGCATTTACGCCTTATGTTGTCGCTGTAATTTTGCAGTAACATTTCTGGTGCATCTTTGAAGGGTTTTCTTTCGCCGAACTTGCATCTAATCTCTTCTTTGCAAGAACTGTAAGCTCTCTTTTACATGGAAAACTTGTAGTAGTAATATTTAAATCTGGTGGTTGAAAATAAATGGTAAAGACTCAATGCTATGTTTTGGTGATATGCAGGATTTTGCATGGAAATGTACTGATTGGTACAATACCAAGAGAGATAGGCTTGTTGAAAAACTTAAAGGTCTTGGATTTGGGTTCTAACCAGCTTACAGGACCAATTCCTCTCGAGCTTGGCAACTTGTCAAATATTATGAAAATGTTGGTGCAGTTTGAGTATTTGTAGTCAAATGTGGAGTTCCTTTTTGACTTCTGTTAAGCTCATTTATCTCTTCAAATTTGCTTATGCCTCTGCAGAAACCTTCAATCCAACGGATTAACAGGTAAATTGCCCTATGAGCTTGGTAATCTGAAATACCTTCAAGAACTTCGGCTGGACAGAAACAAACTCAAAGGAACAGTGCCTGCTAGTAATGGATCAAACTTTACGTCCAATGTACATGGGATGTAAGTTACATATGGAGAGCCTTTTCTTTTCTTTTCATTTTTATGCGTTTGTCTTTATCTTTGGATTTTCTGGCATGTGGGTATTACATTATGAGTCTCTGTTGTCGAAGATTGAATATTGCAAGGGTTTGAGGAACTTGTTCATTAGATTTTTCAGTTTTGTTTGTATGAAGCTTCTCTCTCTCTCTCTCTCTCTCTCTCTCTCTCTCTCTCTCTCTCTCTTTGTGGGGAGGGGTGGGGGGAGGGACTATGTCAAGCTTGAAATCTTCTCTTGAAGCCTCTAATTATACCTCAATATATGATTGTTGATCTAAACTGTAATGTTGCCAGGACTTAAGAGCATTATACATTTGAAATTTTTTGAGATATTTAAAGATTGATGTTTATATTTCTTTTTCATCTTTTATTGAAGTAAATTAACCCATACTATCTCAATGAGCATATGATTTGCTGCAACATTTTTCGGTGCCATATGTCTAATTGTTTACAGAGTTCTGAAAATTGAAAGATTATTTGATCTTTTTTGTAGTCTTGACTGATATTGCTGGACAATCGTTGACATTGATGTCTGTTGTTCCTTTAACTTTTGATGTGACATAATCATTCTACTTCTAGAAACTTCACACACTAATTTTTACTTCCTGCGTCTGTGGTCAGTGTTGTGTGAGTGGAATATGGATCAATTGGTCATTGTTCTATGAAGTATTTCATTGTGCTATACCCTTAAAATCGTCAACAACAATGAGTTGTAATGGAATCTTAGCGTTCAACATGTATATTCAAAAGTCACGGGTGAAGATGTTGGCAATATTCTATATCTTCTTCTAAAAAAATCAGTAAAACCCTTCTATGATTGTTTGAGCTTCTCATTGTTCTGTATAGATCCCTTTCATTTTTATCTCAAAGTTGGTTGCTTACTAATCTTCTTTTATTTCTGTTTAGGTATGCCTCCGGCACCAAACTTACTGGTCTTTGTCGTTTATCTCAACTGAAAGTTGCTGATTTCTCCTTCAACTTCTTCTTTGGCAGCATACCAAAGTGTCTGCACTACCTTCCAAAGTATAGTTCTTCATTCTAATCCACATATGTTTTTCGATACTCTATTTTCATTTTCTAAACACCTGTTATTTTGCTCTTGCTATAGATCTAGCTTTCAAGGAAATTGCCTTCAAGAAAAAGATCCCAAACAGCGTTCTACTGCTTTATGTGGTATGTAATCTGCTAGAAAACTTCTATCACTCGCAGATGAAAACTCTCACACTTGAACAGAATCATAAAATAAGCCCTTGAATCTTTAATGCATCGCATCAGTGGGTGAAAGTCCAAGCTGGTCATGCTTACTTTTGATAGCATATCCTAAAAAGGCTTTCGTCCATTTCCTTAACAGTCACAGTCGAACAGATCAAGTTTAATGGGACTGAATTGATGTCACTTTTGCATTACAGGAGGCACGCCATCTGCCAAAAGCCATCCAACACAGAGCAATCGGTCTGCTGAAGGAGGAGCCAGACATAAGGCTACTTCAAAACCCACGTGGCTTTTAGCTTTAGAAGCGATAACGGGAGTTATTGCAGGTTCTCTCTTCCTTGTGGCTATTCTGACTGCCATTCACAAGTGTAAGAACAAATCATCAATTATCATCATCCCTTGGAAGAAATCAGCATGTGAGAAAGACCATATGACAGTTTATGTAGGTGAGTGTCATGCAATTTCAGTTTGGGCATTTATAGTAAATTGCCTTTAATCGTTACTTGATATTTTTTTTCATACAGGACTACAGTTTCAGAAGCATTAATTATACTTCACGTTTATGTTGTAACAAACAAATATTTCTTTGTCAGATACTGAGATGCTTAAAGACGTTCTAAGATATAGCAGACAAGAACTTGAGGTAGCTTGTGAAGATTTCAGCAATATTATTGGATCCTCACCAGACAGCTTGGTCTACAAAGGAACCATGAAAGGCGGACCTGAAATTGCTGTAATTTCCCTTTGTGTTAAAGAAGAGCACTGGACCGCCTATCTAGAACTTTATTTTCAGAAAGAGGTGAAACTTATTATTTCCTCATAATGTCTGGCTAATGCTGAGCTCTCATGTGCAATAAAATTACCTAAAATTTTCATCGTTGCTACAATGCTTTAACCTCTATGGTTTTCAAAATTCAGGTAGCAGAATTAGCGAGAATAAATCATGAGAACACTGCAAAACTTCTAGGTTACTGCAGAGAGAACAGTCCCTTCACACGGATGTTGGTGTTTGAGTATGCATCTAACGGGACATTATATGAACACCTTCATTGTGAGTGGAATAAACTATTTTACACGTGCGCTTGCTGTATGTTTTAGAGGCTGAAATTCAAACTCTTTGATACTATCACAGATGGAGAAGGATGTCAACTTTCTTGGACACGGCGGATGAAAATAGTTATTGGCATCGCTAAGGGGCTAAAATATCTCCATTCAGAACTCGTCCCACCGTTTACTATATCAGAATTGAATTCAAACGCTGTCTATCTCACCGAAGATTTTTCTCCCAGAGTAAGCAAAAGATATCTTTATCACTGCATCAAAACCAATTTACGAGTAAAATTTCTAGTTGACTTGTCAATTGAACTAATCTATAAGCAATGGTGGACTCAGGAATTCAATGTTATGATGCTTCATTTTCTGTGACAAAAAGTTTCTATCAGCTACATAGTTTAAGTGCATGGTGAAAAAAAATTAACAATTGAACTATAACTAATAACTCCTAGTATCTCTACAAAAGATAATTGCATTCTCATATTTTATTTTATTTTGGTGCAGCTTGTTGATTTTGAAAGTTGGAAAACAATAATTGCCAGATCAGAAAAGAATTCTGGTGCTATCAGTAGTGAAGGAGCAATATGCGTCCTTCCAAATTCTCTAGAGAGTCGTCATCTTGACGTCCAGGGTAATATTTATGCGTTTGGAGTACTGCTGCTCGAAATAATTAGCGGGAGACCTCCATATTGCAAAGATAAAGGGTGCTTAGTAGATTGGGTAAGCATTTCTCTCCATGTGAGAAGTTTTTGTATATGATTAGACTATGTAGAACACGGACACTTGTGCAAAAGTTTTACGGAATCTGATGTTGACTTTGATGTGGCAGGCGAAAGAGTTCCTTGAAGTTCCAGAGGTATTGCCTTATGTTGTAGATCCTGAGTTGAAACATTTCAAATATGAAGACCTGAAAGTGATTTGTGAGGTGGTCAACCTTTGTATCCACCCAAATTCCAGTAGCAGGACTTCCATGAGAGACTTGTGTGCTATGTTGGAGAGTAACATTGACACATCCATAACTGCAGAGCTCAAGGCATCATCTTTGGCATGGGCCGAGCTAGCACTCTCATCCTAACCGCGAAAGCTACAAAGCTAACCGTATACATATATATCATAGATGTTTATTTGTCTAGTACATTTTCCATATATTTTTGTTGTCATTTTATTTGTAATCTCTTAATCCATTCTCCTTTCTAATTTTCGGGAGTTATGGTGAGTTCATGTAAATTTTGCATGCTGGTAGAAAGATATAGAGTTAAAAAGATGCTAGTCTTGATTCTTTGTATACAAACTGGACCTTTACTAAAATGAAAGAGTGTTAATAGTGAAAGAAAGTGGTTGCAGCAACTGTCCTTCTCTTGGTTGTGCCTACTCTTAATGGCTCTTCGTTCCATTGGAGCAATGATAAAGTTGTCTTCGTGTTACTTATACGTTACGCATTCAATCCGTGCAAGCAGTCACTAGTATTTGCATTATGGCAGGCTGTCTACATCATATATCCCTTGGGGTGCGGCTCTTCTTCGACCTTGCGTGAACGCGAGATACCTTGTGCATTGAGTTTTTTTACATTTCTTTAGCTAAAGAATGAATGCATCCCCCCCCCCCCCCCCCCCCCCCCCAAACAAAGGCAAGAAAAATTAATAATACCAAAACATACT